>CM074281.1:4461159-4481159 GCA_037194245.1 Opsariichthys bidens | reverse complement strand
CAGTTGTCTCTTTTCACAGCGAAGCGCTAGTCAGGCAGAACGCCATCATGGGCTATTAGTCCTCGCATATGCGCCGTCAACAGCGCGCAACTCATCAGCTATAAAATCATCTGTGATTATGTGGAAAGGTTGGAGCATTTAAATTTGCATTTGAATGATGACGCGCGAGTACGTTTTAAGCATGCCGTGATGAATTTCGCCCGAGATGTGTTGTGGATTGTTTCACTTGCTCACTTAACACCTCGGCTGAGGGTTTTTTTTTTTCTCTTGGATCTGTTTGCTGTTCATGTTTAGTGAACCATCTGAATGAATTTACCCAGTGTGAGCTAATTGTTTAGCTCAGATTTTAGAAAAAGGGTACATGCGTGTTGGTTTTATTGAAGATAAATAGCGCGTGTGAATGTCGGCAAGGCTTAAACGCTGCCTGAAATATTAATTCGTTTTACATTTGCATTTATGCTTCAAGCAGGCGATTTTATTCAAAGTGACTCTCGAAAGAGGAGCAAAGGCAGTTCATCAAAGAGCCAAAAAGAGACGTTATATACGGCGGCAGGTTTATTAGACGCTAGATTAGAGAGCAAGAATACATTTTGATTAGGACTTGAGGGCTGCAGATTTAGGCGAAAATGTTTTATTTTTTGGATAAAAATTGATTTGCAATTTTAAAATTTAACCCTTGTGTCGTGTTCCGGGTCAATTTGACCCGTTTAGATTTTCTAGTTGTTGGAAATACTGGTTAACCTATGTTTTTTTTTTTTTTTCTTGATATTTTGTGACTTTTTCTCATTTATCATCATGAACACGCATGCAAAGTTTCAAAGTTTTCAAAGTTTCAACATGCTGGTGTTGAAACTTTGCATGCAAATTTGACCCGCATATTATAACGCTCTAAAGCAACTGCACTGACCCAAAATAATAACATTTCTTGGTTATATTTTGGTATTTTATTTTTTTACTACCTTATGAAGCTAAAAAATTAGGTTTTCCACACTTATTTCAATACAGAAAAATGTTTTAACCAGCACCATGTGTGTGAAGATCATATACAGAAAGCACACACTGTCAGAAGTAACTTCTTGACTTTATGAAATGATCCACTGTTTATTTTCAAATTTTGTCAAAACAAAACAGTTTTAAAAAATGGTTAAATTAATGGTTCAATTTAATAGTTTTAAAAAACCATTAAATCATATCTTCAGATATATATTTGTTGGAATATTTGACAAATGTTGATATTAAAAATGTATAGTTTTTAACTGAATCTTTGTTGTTTTTCATAGTGTGATTTTTGAGGAATTGTATTGAATCCAATTAAGGTCAATTTGACCCACTCCATTATTATTCTTACAACACTAATATTTAAGGCTGTTTTAATTCATTTTCAAACATTGAACCATCAAACTTTTATTTTGACTGAAAACCGCAGGCAGCCCTTAAAGGGGACCTATAATGCCCCTTTTCACAAGATGTAATATCAGTCTCTGGTGTCTCCAGAATGTGTCTGAAGTTTCAGCTCAAAATCCTCCACAGATCATTTATTATAAGTTGTCAAATTCGCCCCATTTGGGTTTGAGCAAAAACACACCGTTTTTGTGTGTGTCCCTTTAAATGCAAATGAGCTGCTGCTCCCCACCCCTTTCCAGAAGAGGGCGGAGCTTTAACAGCTCAACAACAACAACAACAAAGCTGGAGAATCTCACGCAGACGGTGTTCATCCTTACATTGTTCAAACTGATGGAGAGACTCAGGAAGAAGTTCCAACTTTTAGACGTTTCTGAACGGTTAGTGGATAAATTGATGCAGTTGCTGTGGAGCCTTTTTTCTTTTTTCCTTGAATCGACCCTCGTTTGTGAAGCAGTCCGGCGTAAAATGACGGCATCAACAACACTCGACTACAACAACTCTAAAGCAGCCCAACATGGCCCGCCCCCTTTATTGTGCACTCTCGGGGGCGGGGTTTATGTAAATTTTAGAGTTAGTGATGACACTTCCCCGGCCTTTTGTTGTAGTCCTTAAACAGCTAAAAATTGCACTGAACTTTGAGCATCGTAACTTTGCAGATGTTGTTTATGCTCGAACAGTGACATTACACACTAACTAAAGTAAAAAAAAAAAAAAATTTTATCATAATCAAGGACCCTTTTAAAGCTTCTCTTTTATTGGTAAGTCATCACAAGTATGGAATGATGATTTTAGCATGTTGCATTCGCAAATTAAGTTTTAATTTAATTTTTATATCGATTAATCGTGCAGCATAGACAAAAAAAAATGTATTTTCTGTTGAGGAGAGCAATGATACGTGCAATTAAAAAGTAGCCAAACCATTTTATCATCCTGCACATGAGTCCTTTTTCTTCTGTCATTTCTGCTAAAGCGTTGTGAAGGTGCCAGCGTTTGCTTTTCACTAGTCAAAGAGGTGTTAAATTGTGTGCGGTGTGTGTGCGTTTAGTTTTATTGTCTCGAGTCTTGTAAGCTTTGTAATCTTTGGCAAGAAAGCATTTGCGAAGACCGTAATTGTAAATGTAATTTTAGTCCAACACACAGCCTTTTTTTTTGGCTGTCGACATCAGTTATCATAGCCCAAATGCAAACATCCTGTGAAAAACAGCCCTCGGGTGCTTCAAGCCTTTCGTTTTTGTTTAACTTGTCTTACATCTGTGTTTGTTTCTGATCTATATTCATCCCCAGTGAGAGTATCATAAAACCGCGTTCAGGTGGAACGTACAGTAGATGATGATGAGTGTGTGTGTGTGTGTGTCGTGTCGAAGCGAGTCTATGTATCATAGCTGGACTCAATTGAGTGTGAACATTTAAATCTGGCTTAGAAATTGCTGCAGAGGGCCTCTCGTGACACGCCGGATGCATTATTCAACGTATGGGCTGCTCGGAGAGTTTGAGTCAGGGCCAACTTACTTCCACATTCACCAGCCGAACACAATCTGACTGCTCTGATCTGAGGACAGAATTTGAGGTGGCTACCGAAACGCCTGGCTAGTCACGACAGGTTCAGCTAGAAGGACTTACAAACGCACAGTGCCAATGCTCTGAATAAAAAAAAAAAAAAAAGAATGGCGTAGGATTTGCTGAAACGGTTTTCTCTCGGACCTTACAAATAAATTACAAGGAAACGGCAAGTTGGTTTGAATTGAAATTAGAGCTGCGACTAACGATTATTTTTTCTGTCGACTATTAAGGTTTTTTTTATTAATCTAGTGATCTTTTTTTTTTACGTAAGAAGCTAATTGAGCAGTTCATTGAGGTGTAGAAACACTTATGTAATAATACGATTTGATTTGGATTGAGAATAAGCCGCTCATGTGTGCTCGTCCAGTGGAAGACATTTGAACTTTAACATGAAGAGCGTCAAAGACTTTCTCTACAGTCTTAAAGGAACTTTGATCGTGTTGAACAAACGTCTCCTGAACCGTGTGTTTTTCCTCTTGCGCCGTCTGTGATGCAGGGAGTCTTGTGAGCGGTTGTCAGAGATGAGGCTGCTAAATTCTGATTGGCTGGAATTTTGGCACATTGTAGCGCCGGTTTGTGTCGAGCAGGCGAGCGCGGTCGGCGCTCAGCGAGCGCGCGGGGCGGGAATCAGGAGCGCGAGCGACTCAAACCTTGAACGTGCGAAAGAGAACGTCCGCGCACGTCCAAATAAACTTCTTTGAAATGCAAAACTGATTTTCGTTCGCTCAAAATACTTTTTTATTTGCGAGACGAAGATTTTCTCCTCGATTCTCAAGTTCACGGGCACGAAATGCCCTTTTGCACGCTCAAAATATGATCTTGTGCGCGCAAAAATTTGGCCGGGATCCAATTCCATAGGTGGAACGCCATTTGGGTTCTGCAAAGGGAACAAAGGAGCGTTTTATTTGACCTCTGTTTAAAGTATTCCCATACTTTTGATAACCGTGGTCTGGGTTTTTGTGATAGAATGGAACTTTCTCCGTTCCCAGGAGCAGAAGCCGCCGTTACGCCAGATGAATGTAAACTGTGTGACGCGTTGCAGCAATAATTGAAATTAAGTAAAAAAAACTGAAATGGTATTGTCTTGTAGAACATACTCTATGTTAGTAAACTTATTTACAATTACTTAAACAATTATTTACAGTGTACTCATTAGCGAACACTAAAAATGCTATTCGCCCTTACTAAGATCCATCAGTATTGACTATTTATACGTTGCAACCTTAAAGTAAAGTGAATGTAATGAGACGGTGTATTTAGTTGTCTACTGTCAATTGCTTTGAGAATAAGTCTGTTCGAGAAATTCTCGGTGGGAAAAAAAAAGTATAGAAAACATGGGTTGTGAATATTAGACATTAGTACAAACTGCCTTGTTTCACTTGTATTAAGAGTATATTTGTATATTTGGCACATTGAAAAAAAATAATATAAAAATAATAAATATAATAAATATAAATAATAAAATATAAAAATATAATAAAAATAAATATAATAATAAAAATAATAAATAATAATAAAAAAAAATTCAATATTTGGCACATTGAAAAAAATAATATAAAAATAATAAATATAAATAATAAAATATAAAAATATTTTATAAAAATATAATAAAAATAAATATAATAATAAATAATAGTTTTTTTTTTTTAAAGTATAGAAAACATGGGTTGTGAATATTAGACATTAGTACAAACTGCCTTGTTTCATTTGTATTAAGAGTATATTTGTATATTTGGCACATTGAAAAAAAAATGATAAAAATAATAAATATAAATAATAAAATATAAAAATATTTTATAAAAATATAATAAAAATAAATATAATAATAAATAATATATTTTTTTAAAGTATAGAAAACATGGGTTGTGAATATTAGACATTAGTACAAACTTCCTTGTTTCATTTGTATTAAGAGTATATTTGTATATTTGGCACATTGAAAAAATTTTTTTTATAATAAATAATAATAAATATAAATAATAAAAGATAAAAATATTTTATAAAAATATAATAAAAATAAATATAATAATAAATAATACTTTTTTATTATTAAATTAAAATTAAATTATTAAAAGAGTATATTTCATTTGTATTCAGTATAACAGTTAGGGATTTCCAGTGCTCCAGCTAAACTGTGCTCTATATTCAAAAGTTTTCATGTAGTTCTGTTAACATTGACATTTACTTTGGCAGAATTCCTTGGAAAAACACTTATTATAGTAAAATCACAAGTAAATCAAAATAGAATTTTGATTTCAATGAAATCATGAAAATTCATGTTTAACCGCAGTACCAATGTTAAATAAAACCACTGAAACTATTGCATTACAGTACAAGGAATGGCGAACTCCAAATGCGTTCATTAGCCTTTCATCATCTACAACAGTTTAAAACCGGCCATTGAAATGTTGAAATTCTAGTGTTTGCATGTCGCCTGTAAAGGCACACTATGTACATTTTCGGTCACTTATTCAAAAACAAAAATGTGGCTTAATGACGCCTTGATTTCACGAGAGGCGTTCACGTGGAAAAGAATCGGGACGAGACTCTGCAAGAAATCATGTTCATGAATGAGATTGTTAACCCGTCTAATAAAACGCATAATATATCAAAGCGTCTTTGGTGTTGCGGGTCCTGGTTAAAATTGCTTATTTCTCTGGATTTAAACATTCACGGCAACATTTGGGTTAATGCAACTACACAAGTCAACAAAATATGTAACGCTGTTCTAATCCAAAAATCTTACATATTGTGCCTTTTTTAATTTATTTATTTCATTTAGTTCATTTCTAAATGATGCAAACTCAAGCAGTGTGCGCAATTTGTCTACTATATCTCTATACATTTTAGAGTTATGCATTTACTTTTCTGCTAAATGCATGTATGTAAATATATAACTCTAAAAAAGGTTCTAAGTTGCAATTGTTTAACGAGTTAAACGGGAAGGAAGTTTCCGTCTAAATGAGTCCAGCTCTTCTGTGGCGCGGTGGTGAAGGATGAGTGGCGTAATGCGACGGTAATCTGCATAATGTGGATGATTTCTGTAATGCGTCAGTGGTTCAGCAGAGGTTATTCATGGCTGTCAAACGCTCAGAACTAATGCAGACACCTACTCTCTGGACCTATACAAACTTGCTGGAAATGGTGAATCGAATTTCACTACGCAGTTAAAAATCTGTTTTGTCTTTTTATTTTGTCCAGAATTTCTCTTAGGCTTTGACCCGAAGCCCTCTACCAGACACGCTGGAATCTATCAATGTTCAAATGAGACTTCCTACAGCCAAAGCTTTTTTCTATATTGTTCATACAGTAAGGGTGCTCCTCTTGATCGCGCGTTATTGCTCGATAATAGCTTTTTCAGAAGATACGATGTGCGGCTAAAATGGGCCTGCTTAAACGTCGCTCGGGACAGTTGACGCGACCGTCTCTTGCCCGATCGGGCTAGTGCCACATCACAAAAGTCCTTACCAATTTAAATATTCAAGTGCAAGAAGACACGAAAGAGAGCTCGATTCACCCTTCGCCAGCAGTTTGATTGACAGGCGATCTGACCAATCATAACCCCGATTGGTCCGACAAAGCAGTCAGGGGAGTTTAGTAGATTAACGTTGGTGAACTTGAACTTGTAAAATTGTGTGTCCTCCCGTCTGAAACAACATTCTGATGTTCATTCATGTTTATTTGATGCTATAAATGAACTAGTATGAAGAGATGATCGCTTCACGAGGAGCTACAGCGATCTGTCACCACACATTAAACACACACTAGATTGTCAATTCAATGTGTTTTGTGTACGCACAGCGCGTGTTCTCAGACAGCGTGCGAACGCTGAATTGAGCTCTCTTTCACATCGTCAGACATTTCCACACACAACTCTCTCGACAATTGTCGTAGTAAACATAGTCAGTTATATCTTAAGCGAACATAAACGGCTGAAAAATAAAGCGCATGTGTAGCAGTATATTGGATCCGTGCAGCTCTTAAAGTGACAGCAGCCTAATAATCCTTTCACTGTATTTGTTTTAATGTTAATCACTCTTTGCTCTTGACTGAATAACTTTTGTAACTTTTAAGGATTGATCTGTGTTTAATTTATACAGTGAAGACTGTGCTGTGCTTTTCCACATTTGGAAATTACTATTAGACTTACCTGAAAAACATGAAAAGCAGTGCTTATGCTTGTGCTATCGTATTTGTGCTATTGCCTGTTATATATATATATATATATATATATATATATATATATATATATATATATTATATATATATATATATATATACATACATACATACATACATACATACATACATACACACATATATTATATATATATATATATATATATATATATATATATATATATATATATATATACCGTATTTTCCGGACTATAAGCCGCATCTTTTTTCCCACGCTTTGAACCTTGCGGCTTAAACAACGACGCGGCTAATATATGGATTTTTCCCGCTTTCAAATTTTTTTCATTCAAAATGCTCAGTTTTTTGGCGCCATGTTTACCGTTCAGATTAAATCGAGCACGCGCTCAAACTTCCCATCATTCTGATGACGGTAGTCATTTTGTCACCCTCATCATGTCAAAGACACGGAGAAATGCATATGATGCTGCTCTCCAGTTGAAGGCAATTGATCTGGCTGTTGGAAAAGGAAATAGAGCTTAATGAGTCGATGATAAGACGTTGGAAACAGCAGCGTGAGGAATTGACTCGGTGCAAAAAGACAACGAAGGGGCCGTTCGCATATCGCGTCTTTTGCAAAATATGCGTCATATGCATTTCTCCGTGTCTTTGACATGATGAGGGTCACAAAATGACTACCGTAATCAGAATGACGGGAAGTTTGAGCGCGCTCGATTTAATCTAAACATGCCGCCAAAAAACTGAGCACATCACAGAATGTCAATGAACATTCGAGATGTTTCAACTGTGCAGATCCGACTGAAAGCCAAAACAATCGCCACTGCGATGAAGTTTGAGGATTTTAGTAGTTAAAGCCTGTGTAAAGTTCATTTGTTTCAATGTACCTGTAGACACCTGCGGCTTATAGACATATGCGGCTTATTTATGCTCAAAATAATATTTTTTTAAAAATTCAGTGGGTGCGGCTTATATTCAGGTGCGCTCAATAGTCCGGAAATTACTGTATATATATGTGAAATTACTATATATATATATATATATATATATATATATATATATATATATATATATATCACTGATGATTTACTTGTCTTTAACAATATTTGAAATGTTTATGAGTTAGACTTGTATCTTTTGGTGTCATAACCTTAGTTATTAAAGTTATGAGTCAAAAACAATGAAGACAATAACTAGGCCTATTTTATTTATTTATTGTTTTGTTTGTAGTTTGGCCAGTTAAAATTTGAAACACCGACCCGACCGGGCCAGTAGACAAAATACGTTGACCCCTGTCCAGAGGACGGTAAAATTGCAGAAAAAATCTTTACGGAGAGTGGAGTCATTGCAATGACGGCAAGGACTGTGACATTTTAGTGCATTTCTTTCTTTCACAGTGGCGCGCTTCATTTCCTTCCTAAAAAAAACCCCCAAACTTAACGTCCAAATCGGGTAGATCGTTGATTGACGTAAAACGGTGTACTGTCGCTAAAATGTAAGATTAATACAAATGGTTTCTAAACTGCATTAGCCAAACAAAAGAGATGCTGTTCCCCACACGGGCTCAAAACAATCAAACAATCATTGATTTGATTTTTGACATTTCCTCTTAATCAGGCAAAGCTGAAGTGAGTTATTTTAATGGTTTAGAGATTCATGAAGGATAAATCTAAAACATCTTCGCACTAATTGCATTCGGATTTCTGAACTAAATGAAAGAATTCCTGATTAACCAGTTACGTTATCATACGAGGTTTTTATTCAGATGCCGATTTTATTAAAATATTTTTAATTGAATTTGATTCTATCAAAATTATTCCACCACTCCATAAAGTCCGAGCATTAATGTTTCTCTTCCTCTCCCCCCTCTTTTTAAAACAGTTGCCCCATTCGCCGTCCTTGGGCTGCATTCTTCCATTCTCAATGGTTTTTTTAACTAATTTAAATTAACAAAGTATGTTATGCAGTTCTCAACTCGTCCGGCACTTTCAAACATTACATAGTACTGAAAAAAGAAACATTTTTCTGTAGCGATTAAATAGTTTTTCTTAAGTTACAAAAAGAAGCTTTGTGGTGGGCAAGGGCATGACGCTCTTCATCTGACCCGTACCATTCATCGAATCTCTTTTTGTGGATTTATGTTGTTTTGTTTTTTTTCTTCTGTATGAATTGTAACTAGATTCGCCTTTTCCGTTTCACCGTCTTTAATTGATTTGACTTTAGACAATCATATCAATTTAAAATAAGTGTTTAAGATGGCACCTATCAAGGTCAGATATTAGTTTGCCGTCTCTCCGAGTATCTATTATGTTTAGGTAAAATAGCGAAGGAAAAACAAATGCTATTAGATATCATGGTCTGTGTCGGAATTGCACAGCTATGTTGCTTAAAAAAAAAAAAAAAAAAAAAAGCCTTTTATCAGTCATGTGATAAAAATGTATCATTTTCTCTTGTAGTTCCTGCTACAGATTATCATTTGTTTTAATAACATTATCTTAGCGGCGTATAAAAGATGATATATTTATAAACTGCATATGATCAATGGCGTTTTAGATGTAAAAATAAGCTCCCCCAGGGTTTTATCCGTGTCTTCGTTTAACGACCTTTAAAAAGCGATTTTTGGATTACGTAGGAAAGTCTTTGTCCTAAACATCTGATGGACCACCCTTCACGAAACGAGTCTCTTGAAAATTATTATTGCAAGCAATATAAGATAATGGGTGGTCATTACTCTAGCTGCCGTCACGTCTGTGTATATTGTCTGCTCTTGAAATATGATGCATCCACTGTACTTACAAACCACTTAATATCAGAAAGCGTAGCATGTGTAATGATTTATCTTTCAGCCGATGTAATGTGCATCGTGTCTGGGTTATGGGCTAAATAATTAGCTCACTGTAGTTAGACTGATGGATGAGACCGAAGCGGATGAGACGATTCTGTTGCCCTTAATGTCACCGTAAGAACAGGCAACCGAGCTGAAAATGGGCATATCATGTACTACGGCTGCAGTCGCCTGCCGAGAAGTGCGTTTTAGGTTTGATTTTTTTTTTTTTTTTTCCATTTTCCGACCTGAAAAGTGTTTAAAGCGAGAAATTCGACATTGAAACGGTTACTTGATCACTTTTTTTTTTTTTTTTAGGAAATTTGACAATGCAGGGTTGTGCGAATACGATAATGCAATCATCAAATCACAGTGTATATGATGTAATTATATAAATATATAATCTGACAGGTTTCAGAGTTCGTTTTCAGTTTCGATTGAACTGTTTGAGTCGCTTGTAATTCGCTTTTGGAAATTTTTGGATTTGCTTTCCAAATTTGTAATTGTCTGTTTTTGTCAACAAAATCTCCCTGCAGTTTTACGCCAAAATAAAACCTCAGTGGTTTAATGTTTGAAAGCAAAGAAATTAAGAAAACTTGTAGTTTCACTGTTCTGTAATAATAATAATAATCCGTTATGATTATTATATACTCAGTTACAGTACAATGGTGTGTTATTGCAATAATAAGATGTTTCGGTAACACTTTATTTTAGTGTCATTTTTGTATATGTTCCATGTATTTACTATTACAATTATGCTTAATTACATGCAATTGACTCTTCGCAAAGACCCGCCCCCTTTAGTTACTGTTGTTATGCCCGACAAGCCACGCGCTCTCACGCCACACATCATGTTCTTACGCAAAGAGGACAATATATGAAACCGTTTCATTTTCAATGTTTTATAAATAAAATAAATACCGTAATTAATAATAAAACGCTCTTTAATGTGTGGTGACAGATCGCTGTAGCTCCTCGTGAAGCCATCATCTCTTCATACTGGTTCATTTATAGCATCAAATAAACATGAATGAACATCAGAATGTTGTTTCAAGCGCGGAAAGACGTGAGGACACACAATTTTTATAGTTTAAGTTCCCTGACTCCTTTGTCGGATGAAATGGCAGATTCGGGGTTATGATTGGTTAGGGCGCCTGTCAATCAAACTGCTGGCGAAGGGTCAATCAACCCTAAACCACTCAGTACTTAAATGTATAATTACAGTGTAATACTGACACCTTAAAATAAAGTCTAACTGATATTTATTTTATAAATTTAATAAAAAATTTTTTTTTTTTTTTTTTTTTTTTTTTTTTTGACACCTGGTCATTTCTTGCGTTTTATCTGATTTATCAAAATGGTTCCATTTACACTTGGACACTTATTTGTCTCCGCAAAACAGATTTAAATCCGATCTTCAATTCCCGCGCTATATGCAGATTTACTGGAGTTCACGTCACCGAAAGCCACAAATATGAGCTGCATTTTATTGACCGCCAGCTAATTTCAAAATCAAAGGCCACAAAAAGAGAGAGTGCGGCAACAGCACTGGTGAGATCATTTAATCTCGTTACTTTTATGAAGATAATTGAAAATTGTGCGTAGGTCTACATCTGAACATCAGATATAACATATTGTTTAGCCTAAAACGCTGTAACACGGTTGATTTTTAAGGTTTATATATGTGATTTCAACCTGATGAATTTAGAGTTTTGACTGGAATGTGACCACTTCCCGAAGTGGTTTGAGCGATCGGATTTAGATCCGCCTCGAATGTGTTTCGGAGGACATTTAGACCTGGTGTTTTCGTGATCTGATAGCTGTCCCATCAGAGAAAATGCATGAAGTGACCAGGTGTAAACTGACCCTTGGTTTTTAGTTTGTGAATTTGAAAACTGGCAGCATTTACACTACAATCAGTTTGTTATGGATAAAAAGTGTACAGATTTATGTCCATATTGGAAAGTTTGTATCTCATATGATCTTTCTTTTCTTTCTTTTTACCTTTTTTTTCACCTTTTTTTCATATGTTTTGGTCTTTTCTAGTCACTTGAGATTGTAGACTTTGGGAATTAATGCAAGTTCAGAATAAAAAATGACTACAGAGGGACATTTAGGAGCTTTTACTTAATTTTATAATTTATTTTTATTTATTTTATATTTTTTGTATTATATTAGCATGTATTTTATATTTTATATAGTTCATATTTTGTATATTTAATTGTATGATATTTAATTCATAAATATTGTGTTATATTATGTATTTTTATTTTATTTTCTATATATATATATATATTTTAGTTTATTTTATTATGTTTTTTATATATTTCTTTTTATTTTTTTTTATTTTAGAAGCACTGTTTTCCCTGTAAAATTAGACAGTTTTTTAGCATATTTTATTTTCTAATTTTATAAATATATTATCGTATTTTATCTTCTACAAAATATTTTTTATGTGTTTATTTTATTTTAGAAGCACTGTTTTCCCTGTAAAATTAGACCTATTTTATTTTCTTATTTTATAAATATATTTTTAAATATATATTATCGTATTTTATTTTCTACAAAATATTTTTTATGTGTTTATTTTATTTTAGAAGCACTGTTTTCCCTGTAAAATTAGGCATATTTTATTTTCTTATTTTATAAATATATTTTTAAATATATATTATCGTATTTTATTTTCTACAAAATATTTTTCATGTGTTTATTTTATTTTAGAAGCACTGTTTTCCCTGTAAAATTAGACATATTTCATTTTCTTATTTTATAAATATATTTTTATATATATATATTATCGTATTTTATTTTCTACAAAATATTTTTTATGTGTTTATTTTATTTTAGAAGCACTGTGTTCCCCGTAAAATTAGACCTATTTTATTTTCTTATTTTATAAATATATTTTTAAATATATATTATCATATTTTATTTTCTACAAAATATTTTTTCATGTGTTTATTTTATTTTAGAAGCACTGTTTTCCCTGTAAAATTAGACATATTTCATTTTCTTATTTTATAAATATATTTTTATATATATATTATCGCTTTTTATGTGTTTATTTTATTTTAGAAGCTCGGTTTTCCCTGTAAAATATTTGGATGATTTTTGAGAATGCATTTCATTGCATTCTTTGACGATTTGCATAGAAACGAAGCATTAAACCATTAAACCGGTTTTAGTCGCGGTCTGGAGCCCTTGAAAGACAAAATGATTGATTTGACTTTGTCTTTGTGGATCCTTGTACTAATTCTCACCTTTATATTGTAGCAGAAACCGTGCAGGAATTTCCCGCATCACGAACGCGAAGCTCGCGGGATTGATTGAAATGGCGTGCGACACCTGCGCTGAAACTCGGTTTCCCAGAGCGTGCGAGAGAGGAGACGAGACTACTGTATCAGTTGAACAGCCAGACGCTTTGAGAGGCATAATCGGTGTTTACCAGATTGAAATGATTACAGCTCTGTCACAGTCGACGCCGTCCGCGCTTCGTCTTCCCTCGGAATTGAATCGTGAATATTACGCTGATTTACAAAGAGTGGCCTTGTCTCTAGAAATTGACTGCTTGACTGACAGGCCCAACCACATTAAAGATAAGTACACAGTGTAAATTTCTCGGCAGCTCTGGCAGGTATGCTTAGATTCGGGCCTTTCGTTTCCCAGCAGTCGTCTTGTTTGTCTGTATGGGAAGCGAGCGTCGGGCCGTGTTGTTTGGTGCCGGTCGGAGGGCTGTTGTAAGTGCTTTGGCAGTCCACGCTGAAAGCCTTCGAGAGCATCAGGCTACAGACGGAAAGTAAAGCTGCTTCATGGTAGCGGTGACATTGATACAATAGCAGATGGTACATTAGACAGAAATTATCACATTATCCGCCTCCAGTTTCTTCAGTACAGCTTCGCTTCGCTGCTGCGCATATGCAAGACTCGCAAACATATTGACGGATTGACCACTTCAGATTGTTGGTGTGTTAGCGTGGTCAGCCGCACCAACTGTTCTTTTGTGAAAGGCTCTTTTTGACAAGGTCACGGAAAGCCAGAGTTGTCATAAATGTGAGAGTATCGTCTGATATTTTGGCATTTTTTTTGTCACATCGTTCAATAATTGTTCATTTGGCAGAATAACACGGATTAACACCTAAACAATTTCTGTAGAATCTTCTTTGCCACCATTAAAATGTGTTTTACTTTGCGTGCGAGTATGTGTTAATACATTATTAATAATAATATATTATATCACACACACATGAATATATTCCCCTATAATCATGTCCACTATATTATATATAGTACATAAGCTATATGCTATATTTAAGTAAATAAATAATAATTGTAAAATAATCATAATAATATAATGAAATATTTAATAATGTGTATATATAATGTCTTTAAATATAAATAATGCATTATATATATATATATATATATATATATATATATATATATATATATATATATATATATATATATATATATATAATGCATTATTTATTTATTTATTTATTTATTTATAAAATAGTCATGTCCACTTTGAGTGTTACCTAAACAATTTCTGTATTAAAGTAATATTATTTTTTAATCTCATTTTCCATCATTTAAAATGCAGGATTTTGTATATATATATATATATATATATATATATATATATATATATATATATATATATATATATATATATATATATATATATATATATATATATATATATATAGAGGATATATTATATTAAAATAAATAAAAATTGTAAAATTAATATATATACAGACGTGTGTGTTTTAAATAAATAATACATATGGTGTTTTGGATGTCGAGTGATTTAAAATGTTTAATCTAATTAATTAATTGCCACATTGTGTAATTAATCTAATCTCAAATTAATCACACATCAATTTTGACTGAGAAGTTACCGCTAAAAGATCATTTAAAGTCATTATTGTGTTAAATGAGAAAAGCATCAACTTGACATTAATAAAGGAGCTTTTAGGGGGGGAAAATGTGGTTGTTGACAGACATGAGGGTAAGTAAATGATGACAGAATTTTTATTTTTGTGTGAACTATCCCTTTAATGGCGTGATTTCGGGGGGCGGGACTTTATTTGGTCGGCCAATGGCGGAGTGTCTGGATAATCTGTTTATTTTTGCAGTTCGGTTTAGTGATGCTTGTGGTAAAGTAATGTCACCTTTTGTCCGCCTTCAAGTATTTTAAATGTTCACGTCACTTGAATGATCACAGAATAGGTCTGATTTTAAATGTTTTCTCAGCAGCGCAGTACGTTGTGCTCATAAACCTGTTGTGTCGTTAAGTAAAAGGTCTGCTGCTGTTCTCAGCTATAGGAGTTTCGAATCAGATAGACAAATCTGCGGAGATTTGCAGAAGAGAGGTCAGTCTGAAAATTTAAACAGACATGCTGGAAAAAGCCTGAAGGCCTGAGTGTCAGTGGGAATGAAAATTCAGCTGCATTGCCCAAAGAAAAAAAAAAAAAAAAAAAAAGAAAAGAGTTTCGTGCTTTAGCTATTCAGTCCCAGCACAAGGCTCAGTGTGACAATGTCCTCTCTAAAACAGCTTGATTGAGGTGAAATGCTTTCAGCAATAACTCACACTTAGATGTGAGAGCCAGGCTTGCATGGAAGGAGAGTGCACACAATACAAGTCTCATCTAATACTGCGAGCGTTTGCTGTAAAGTCTTACCATATATATTTATATAATATGGTAGCAGTTTACAGTAAGGTTCAACTAACCATGAGCAACACATTTTTACTGTATTTTCTAATCTAAGTTCATTGTGCATTAACTAATGTTAACATGATTTTAATAATGTGTTAAAAAAACAAATTGACCTTGAAAAATATTTTTGACAACATCAAGGTTTATTTTGTTCCATACATACATTGTTCCATCTATATTTTGCTCCATGTGTCATTCCATCTATCTGATGTTCCATCTGTCTGTCGTTCTGTACATGTTTCAATTTATATATATATATATATATATATATATATATATATATATATAATATATTTGTATTACTTGATGAATAGGCTACTTGACATTTTTAGAGTAAGTCAAATATTTGCAGTAAGAAATGCTTTTTAAATATGGAATATTTTAAAAATGGACATGAATGCAAAGATTATATTTCCAAGAACGTGACAGATGTGCTTGTAGAAGCTAGGTTTTTTTTTTTTTTTTAAACGGTCTCTCGTCTTCATCATCTCAGGCGTCTCTGTTTGTCATTGACCCAGTTATTTCCCTGTCATGTCTCTGCTCTTACTCCCACAATTAACCAAATCACTAAATGATGGACTTCAGTCTCTGACATGCATTTAAGAGTAATTAATTGATTAATTGTGTTTAGATGACTTGATTAAATTATAGCACCCAGAAGGTAGTGTGACTCTGCAGGTGTGTTACTTCATTTGATGTTGTTGGTCATTAACTAATTAGAAAAGACTGTGTGTGGAAAGTAGGACCAGCTGATACAGCTAAAAAAAAAAAAAAAAACGAAGCCTTTTCCTCTATCTATTCATCTATTGTTCCATCTATCTGTTGTTCCAAACACATCTTGTTCCATCTATGTAGTTCCATTTATATATATTACTCCATCCGTCGTTCCATACACATCTTGTTCCATCTATATTTTGGTCCATGTGTCATTCCATCTGTCTGTCATTCCATAAATGTCATTCCATAAACATTGTTCCATCTATATAGTTCCATCTATATTTCGCTCCATCCATTGTTCCATACACAGATTGTTCCATCTATATTTTGGTCCATGTGTCATTCCATCTGTCTGTCATTCCATAAACATTGTTCCATCTATATAGTTCCATCTATATTTCGCTCCATCCATTGTTCCATACACAGATTGTTCCATCTATATTTTGGTCCATGTGTCATTCCATCTATCTGATGTTCTGTACACATCTTGTTCCACTTATGTACTTTTATTTATATATTTCTCCATCTGTCTTTTCATACACATTGTTCCATCTGTATGGTTCCATTTATATTTGGCTCCATCCGTCGGTCCATACACACATTGTTCCATCCACATGTGTCGTTCCATCTGATGTTCCATCTGTCTGTCGTTCTGTACATGTTCAATTTAAAGGTCGTTCCAATATCCATATATCGTTCCGACCATATACCCTTCTATATGTCGTTCCATCTATCTTATCACGAAAGTAACTCGAACACAGTTTTTACTACTCTCAACACCGCCTAATTTTGTTTTGGCTGCATGAACTTCACAAATCAAATCAATGCTCATTATATCGTCCAGCCAAACTGGGAACAGGGAAAAAAAAATCCAACTGAAATTCGAGGAAAAAAACTTCCATGAATGTCCTCCATCATGACGTGCGGTCAGGATAATCGTACGCTCCACGGCAGTTAGAGGGCCTCGACTAAATTTCTTGAGTAAATTAGGGGCTAAACGATGACCTCTAGTCCCCGGCAGCATTTGAACGAGGACGACATGGATTTTCAAATTACCTTTTAAGTTGATATGTAAGATGAATTGCCATAATGATTTCTAGTAGCGATTGAATTAGAAGCACATCCCAGGCTCGCGCCAAAAGAGGAGGAAGGAGAACAGAAACGCGTGCGAGAGAGATCTGTGGAGCGTTGAAACAAAAGCACAAGCTTGTTTTTATTTATAAATGTAATTAATGTGTGTCCACACTATTTGCACGCTTGTCATATGGAGTCCTCTGTTTGAGGCACATGAAAGCAAGAGACTCTCATAATTGTGTTTACATCCGCAGATAAAAATCCCTGGGCTGTAATGATCAGTAATTATAAATATTTTCCCGGGTTTTACAGGCCACAGCCGCATCCATTGTGAGGCAGTGAAAGCAGGTTGCATGGCTTAATTATGACATTGCACAAGACTAAATGTAGCAGTCTGTGCGCGGCAGGCTAAACACTTCCACTGGCATAATCACACTCCGAGCTGACTTTAAAGAGCTCATTACTGTTAGCTTTCTAAAGAGCGCTTTATTAAACACAGTTACCTAATAAGCATCTTTGGTGGTGCAAATTGCCCAAAATGGTAATGAGTCTGATTAGGCCACGTTTCAATTATGACAGCTTCCTCCTAGGGCAACCGCATCCATCCACCCGCACGAAACACCAGAGTGGGAACGAGCCAAAACAGGCCTTTTATGCGACGGAATTCTGCTAGAAATGATTGCATTTATATGCTAGGGATCTAGAACTTGGAAGTTAAAGTTTTAGATTAAAATGAAAACAAAATATAAAAATGAAACACAAACTGTACTAGTGTATCAATGATACTAAACTGGCGCTGCTTGGTTCTACAGTGACTTGAAAATGGCGTTTATTTACTTACTATTTGTTGTTTTTAAACTTTTCAAACATTTTATATTATCGCAGTCTGATTAGTTAAAGTTGGGACTCTACGCATCTGATGGAATGGAGCTAAACATAAGTTTGAGACCCATTTTTAAAGATTTTTTAAAAAATTATTTATTTATTTTTTAAACTTGACAGAATCTTGACGCTGAAAAAAGCAAGACATGCAATGGGATGCTTTTGTATAAACTGCAAAAAAAAAATCTTAATCATTATTTTTGTCATCTCAAGCTGATGCATTCCATCGCAATCATTTTGTCTTTTTAATTCTTTGCATTTTTGTCATTTTTTGGTAAAAATACCTACTCTAAATATCTTTGAAACAATATACATTTACTTCTAAAATTTCATGTTTTATAAAGTTGTTCATTTTGCGGTTGTTTTTTTCTTGTTTTGTCTTGTAACTTATGGAAACTTGTTTCCTCCAGTAAATAAAAAAATGTTGCGACTTTTTATCTCACAATTCCGACTTTTTTTTTTTCTGGCGATTGTGAGATATAAAGTGAGAATTGCGAGATTAAAACTCACAATTGTGAGGAAAAAGTCTGAATTTCGACTTTATATCTCGCAATTCTGACTTCGAAAGAGGAAATTGTGAGTTTATATCATGCAATTCTGAGAAAAAAGTCAGAATTGGGAGATATAAAGTCCGATTTGTGTGATTAAAAACTCACAATTGTGAGGAAAAAGTCTGAATTTCGACTTTATATCATGCAATTCTGAGAAAAAAAAGTCAGAATTGTGAGATATAAAGTCAGATTTGTGTGATAAACTCACAATTGTGAGGAAAAAGTCTGAATTTCGACTTTATATCCCACAAATCTGACTTTATATCTCACAATTCTGACTTTTTTCTCAGAATTGCATGACCTAAACTCACAATTGCATCTTTCGAAGTCAGAATTGCGAGATATAAACGTCAGCCCCCTCACAATTGCACATTAAATCACACAATTTTGAGAAAAAAGTCAGAATTGTGAGATAAAAAGTCGCAATTACCTTTTTTCTTTTTTTTTTTATTTAATGTGAGAAACAAGCTTCCGTAGTAAATCTATTTGCTAATGTTGTAAGAAAAATAAAGTACGTTTATTGCAATATACTGTGCAATTTAGTCTCGTTTTATAGGTGTTTATTTACAGAAAAAATAAGATGAAAACCGAATTAAAATGGCGAAACGCTCAATTTCTGGTGCATAAATTAACAACTGAAATACAGACAGAACTCCATCACCCAATATTCTGCACCGGTTACTCATCTGATTTATATATTGAGTGTTCGAGCAGTCAAAATGACCAAACGGCACATCCCTAGTCAAAACACACACACACACACACACCTCTCCGCCACCTCATAGCTTCCTTTCTGCAGCACAGTAATGAATTGAGAATGGTGCGAGCGGCTGTCCAATTTACGCGCTGGGAAATTGGACAGACAGAGCGCAAGCTCGCCGCTGTTTGCTTAAAATCGGCCGAGGCTAGCCAGATTAATAGATCCGAAAAAGGTCAGCTTCTCTGTCTCATTGGCCATGATCACAGTGTCTGAAATTACACACTGCAGCGTATCGCCGCTCGCGCCCGCTCCCCTCCATCCGAACTCGCGGTGTTGATCACTCCGAGAACTAACCGAGCCATTAGACGAGCACAGATGATCAGTAATTACTGTCAGGTTTCAGCTTGTAA
>CM074281.1:4403659-4458659 GCA_037194245.1 Opsariichthys bidens | reverse complement strand
TGTGATTTTCGTGTTATTTATGTTTCCGTCACAGTGATAACTGAAACTTGAGCGCCGTGTGGAGCGGATGAAGCAGTTGATTTAGTGGAGTATAAACTCCGACCACATGATTCATTTTCTTCTCTCTCTGCCATTTTCCTCCTCCATAGTTCACTTGTACTCTCAATTATTTCCCTCAAATCTTTCTCAAGTCGTGCCATCATACAAAGCTCCCAATTTATGTTTAAACAAGCTATAGGGACGAGGGGGCCGCGACTGACTGAAGGGTCAATGTAAGCGTATTGAATATAAATAGAAAAGAAGCAATTTACAAATACTAGCACACACACACGAGGTGAGTACTGTAATTCAAAGTGTCCAGAGAAACTCTCGCTATTCATCTGTAAAATAAATCCCTTATGTCTCATTTCCAACGCCTTTAATCTTGTTGAGAGAGGTTTTATTTTTGTAATGGCTCGGTAATAGTGACGGGAAGTGAATTTGTTCTTTTGTTCGAGTGTAGTGCGTTTCATAAAACCCATCAAACCTCGAGACGAGAGCATTGTTTGAAATCTCTCTGTGTGCGCAGAAGAGGATTTCAACCTCTTGAAATGTCTTACTTTGTTGTAGAGCAAGTTAACACCCACATTCCTCACAAAGACCTGCCTGCGAGAGGAGATATGTACACTGTCGGGAAAAAAAAAATATATAGATATTCGAAAGTGGAACATGAAATAAGAGTCATAAGGCAGGGAGAATACAGTGGTTTATTCCCAAGGTAATATTCCCTGGCACTGAAGCCACGGAAAAAAAAACAAAAAAAAAAACATGAAATTAAAAGCATGTCCTCGGATGATTGCAAATAAGTGTTCAGCGTTTAGTAGGTTATTAATGGAGATGAATCGATAGGTACCAGCAAATGTTTGTATTGAAAAATAAAAATTCTTATCACGGATATATTTTTTAAGGAGATACGTTTTTGAAGACTAGTACATACATTTAATACGTTAAGGTGTTTTGTGAGCGCTTAATATTTTCAGTTAACCGAGGTTTGTCCTATACTGTCGCTTTTTTTTTATATTGACATTGCAAATCTCAATGTGAGACACCTAATTTGTCTGCAAAGTGAGAAAAAATTAGTTTTGAATTGGATGTCAGATGTCACTTGCAATGGCGTAATTGCGCCAAATAATGTTATTTTTCACATTTGCATGCAGCAATTTTTCACTCACACACACTGTTTTTTGGAAATTGATTAAGGGAAAGTCTCGATTAAAAAAAGTCAGCGTCATACAGTGGACTGTGATAATTAAATGTATTTATTGCTTGGAAGTCTTAAACATAGGTGTTACGTTGCTGATCGGTTGATAATCGGGCTAGAACTGACATCTGTCAAGGTTTGCGCCGCTTGTTTTATCCCCGTGCTTTATTAATGGGCTTGCTGGCATGTCTGCCATGTTCTTGCCAGCTTTCTTTGTCTTCAGTATTTCTTAGTCATTAACTCGCGGGCCTGACAGCCTCGCCAGCCAAAGCAGCGATCCCTTTGACTAAAACCTTGTAAATTAACACAATTAGCTCAGCATCATCCTGCTAATTAGCTGTGTGTGTGTGTGTGTGTGTGTGTGTGTGTGTGTGTGTGTGTGTGTGTGTGTGTGTGTGTGTGTGTGTCTGGCCAGGCTGCTAGGGGATTCAGGCGAGGGAAAAACCACATGCCCATCTTCTATTGTGGAAAAAGTGCTCTGATATACACTATCAGAGAAGATTTATTTATAGAGACATTGTGAGTAGACATCATCACAGATTCCACAAATATCTACAGTTACACTGTAATTTTTTTTTTCATATCAACTTCAATAATGAATGTGGTTCCGATAACATAATATTTAGAGTTTCTGTTGATTAAACCAATCGCCTTCATTGCAGTAACTCAAATTGTTAGTTTCGTTGAACTCAAATTGTCGTTGAACTCAAATTGTTAGTTTCGTTGAACTCAAATTGTTAGTTTCGTTGAACTCAAATTGTTCGTTTCGTTGAACTCAAATTGTTAGTTTCGTTGAACTCAAATTGTTAGTTTCGTTGAACTCAAATTGTTGTTTCGTTGAACTCAAATTGTTCTTTTCGTTGAACTCAAATTGTTAGTTTCGTTGAACTCAAATTGTTCGTTTCGTTGAACTCAAATTGTTCGTTTCGTTGAACTCAAATTGTTCTTTTCGTTGAACTCAAATTGTTAGTTTCGTTGAACTCAAATTGTTCGTTTCGTTGAACTCAAATTGTTAGTTTCGTTGAACTCAAATTGTTAGTTTCGTTGAACTCAAATTGTTAGTTTCGTTGAACTCAAATTGTTAGTTTCGTTGAACTCGCATTGTTAGTTTCGTTGAACTCAAATTGTTAGTTTCGTTGAACTCAAATTGTTAGTTTCGTTGAACTCATTGTTAGTTTCGTTCGTTGAACTCGCATTGTTAGTTTCGTTGAACTCGCATTGTTAGTTTCGTTGAACTCAAATTGTTAGTTTCGTTGAACTCAAATTGTTAGTTTCGTTGAACTCAAATTGTTAGTTTCGTTGAACTCAAATTGTTAGTTTCGTTGAACTCAAATTGTTCTTTTCGTTGAACTCAAATTGTTAGTTTCGTTGAACTCAAATTGTTAGTTTCGTTGAACTCATTGTTAGTTTCGTTGAACTCATTGTTAGTTTCGTTGAACTCATTGTTAGTTTCGTTGAACTCAAATTGTTAGTTTCGTTGAACTCAAATTGTTAGTTTCGTTGAACTCAAATTGTTAGTTTCGTTGAACTCAAATTTTAAGGCGACCAGGTAAATTACTTTAAGTTAAACCGACGATTGGTTTTTATAGTGTAGTGTATTCACAGTGTATAATAGTTGTATTTGTTGGCGATATTGAGAATGTCGCAATGATTTTAGTGCACTTTTTTTTTTCTTTTTTTTTTCTTTTTTAGTGCAACGATCCTTTATTGCCTCAAGAAAGTGTCAACTTTAGTAGCGAAAAGTTTGTTAGCTTATTTCATTTCCGTAAACCTGTTCAAAATGTCCATTTCAATGAGTCAAAATAATTCATTTGTCATTGCTCAAAAAAAAAAAAAAGTTTAATATATTAAAATGTTTTAGAAAAATATTGCGTTGCGTTTTTATTGTCATATTTGTGGAGAAATACGAATGCTAGGTTAACTAGATTTTTTTGCGTTTAAACATTGTTAATTTAATTGTCAAAATCGTGGTTCTTTTCCAAATAAAAAGTACATATGCATTTGGGGATGCATTCATTTCCTGTGTTGTGGTGTTACCGGTCTTTTATTTGTGATGCACATGCTACAGGGAGTAATTATCTGTGTTTATTGTGTCTCGGCTTTATGAGGTGTGTAAAGTTTTTAAATGCTCATTTGCTCTTATTGGCCATTGAGCAATAAAAAAGGTTCAGTCTGTAGGTCATTTAACAGACTTTGGAGATCAAGGTACACGGGCACACGGCTGAAAGCTCGTAAACGGCGTCGTTTTCTGTGACATCTTCTTTCCTCTTTGTGCCGTGAATAGTGTTTGTGAGTGCTTAGGCCCAGTAAGCTCAGATAAGCGGGAGGTGTGTGCACAATAACAAGCCTGCTGGATACCGCGGCCGAGCGCTGTTGTCATCAGAAGTCTATCTACAGACGGCGAGAGTGTGCGCGCGACCACCCCCGTCATCCCGTCGGCTCTTGAGTAAATGTCTCTTTGATAATCCCATGCTGTGTCTAAGATGACAGCGTATGTAACTGCTTGTGTTTGCAGATGGAGTTTGGGATTAAACTTGATGGTGGCTTTTGAGCCCTGGAGCCAATAAAAGACAGAGGCTGTGGAGAGAAAAGACAGCGAGAAAGAGAGAGGCAGAACCCAGAGCGTCAGAGTAAAAGGAAGGGAGAGAAAGGGGAGCATTAGAGCGAATGAGAGGGAGGCAGGCATGTTTTTTCCCCCTTTCCAGTTCCCTGTGCTCCGGGAGGCGGGCGGCAGACAGAAAGCTGTTGTAATTCATGCCGTGCTGTGAGTTTGTGTGATGAAAGCAGTAGAGCGCTGCCTGGGAGATTGCTTTGCTGCACTCCTCCAAGCAGATTTGAAACTGTCTGGGACTGCTTTAGATGAGAGTTGGATTATAGAGTGACCTGCGATGTCTGTGTCACTCGGCTGTGTGCAGGGTGCATTATACTGTGCTAACCAGGTGTTGGAGGCCCAAATCTGCACTGTTCCTGCGATAGCAACTGTCAGCAGTGCCTGCGATATGAAGCCAGGACTCTCGGAGAGCTGGACGGGGGGAAATGGAAATAACGTTCTACGGTCGTTGTTGCCGTTTGTGTGTATTTCCTTTCTTTTCAATAGCAGTTGCTTATTGGATCCTTGGGTCTCATTCACTAATAACTGCACCGATTATTTCGTACTTGTATGTACACGTGAATTCGTTATTAATCTCATTGTAATGTTAGTGAATTAGGAGTATTAAATATATATCGTATAAAATCACACAAGCAAAATTTACGAAATCCATTCACGAGTGCTGTTTGTCAAGTTTCTAACACTTGTTTGTTTTTGTTTGTTGTTTGCTTATTGTTTAGGCTTAAAGATGCAGTGGACCCCAGAGCATGCGCAGTGGGCCGAGCAACATTTCGACATCTCATCCACCACACGTTCCCCTGCACATAAAGCAGAGGCGTACCGTGGACACCTGCAGCGGACCTACCAGTATGCCTGGGCCAATGACGATATATCAGCATTGACGGCCTCCAACCTTCTGAAGAAGTACGCAGAAAAGTATTCTGGTATCCTGGAGGGCCCCAGCGAGCGGGCGCTCCTCTGCTCATACTCCGAGAGTGCCCCAGGACTCTTGAATGGACGCAAGTCAGAGAGCGAAGCATGGCAGGAGGGGATCTACCCAATGAGCTGTGCTGCAGATGTGGTTTCCGCGAGTAAGACTGGCATGACGGCCTCTCTGCCTCCTCCGGATGTGACGGCAAGTGTTGGCAGCTCCACGGGGGTGGCTAGTAGCTTGAGCGAGCCCAGCTACTCCAGCAGTAACTGTGGGAATCATGCGTCTACTGCACTGCACTCGGGGATCCCCTCTCAGGAATTCGCTAGCAGTTACAATGGCTCGTACTTGCATTCCACTTACAGCGGCGGGCAAAGCACACCAGCTCTCCCGTCCCCACATCCCTCGCCTTTGCACAGCGCTGGGCTCCTTCAGCCTCCACCCCCGCCACCTCCAACCCTGGTGCCCAGCTACAACACAGGTTCCCCCAATCTCTCCAGTTACAATTACCCTCCAGCAGGGTATCCCCCACAGACTGCAGTTGCCCCAGGCTACAGCCCAGGAGGAGCGCCCCCTCCCTCAGCTTACTTACCCTCAGGCATTGCTGCCCCCACTCCCCTACCCCCGTCCACCCTTCCCGGCTACTCCTACCAGTCCCACAACCATGCGCCAATTGCACCAACCCCTTTGAATGGCAGCTCGGCTAACACACTGAAAAGAAAAGCATTTTACATGACGGGCCAGGGAGATATGGACTCCAGTTATGGAAATTTCAACTACAGCCAGCAGCGTTCTGCTCAAAGCCCCATGTACAGAATGCCAGACAACAGTCTTGTTGACTCAACCAGAGGGAATGGATTTGACAGGAATGCTGACACATCATCTTTGGCGTTTAAGCCCACAAAGCAGTCAATGCCACCGGATCAGCAGCGGAAGTTCGGCAGCCAGTCCGGCAGGGCGCTAACCCCTCCTTCATACGGATCCTCCAAAGGTTCCTTGGGATCCCTGCGGTCAGGCGAGTCATTCGGAAAGTTCGGTTCCCCCGTTTTGAGTGACCACGGTGGCGATGACAACAGACAGCATCTCCCCCACTCCATGGGCACGGCAACTTCATCCAGCCACCCTGCTGAGGAGCAGTTAAAAAACAGTGACGCTAGTTTGGTAGAGATGGTCACCACTGAGATTCTGCAGCAGACGCCCCCCGTGGACTGGAATGACATTGCTGGACTGGAGATGGCAAAAGCCACCATCAAAGATGAGGTCCTGTGGCCTACTCTGAGGCCAGACATGTTCAGCGGAATGGCCACATTACCTCGCAGCATCCTTCTCTTTGGACCTCAGGGCACGGGTCGGACTCTGCTCGGCCGGTGTATGGCCAGTCAGCTTGGTGCTGCTTTCCTCCTGCTTAGTGGCTCTGCACTGGTCACAAAGTGGCTGGGAGAGGGCGAGAAGATTGTCCAGGCCTCGTTCCTCGTCGCTCGCTGCCGGCAGCCTTCAGTGGTGTTCATCAGTGATGTAGACCTGCTGCTGTCCGCCCAGTTGAGCGAAGAGAGCCCGGTGAACCGAATCAAGAGCGAACTCCTCCTCCAGCTCGATGGTGTTCTAAGCTCACCAGAGGAACATGTTCTAGTGGTGTGTTCCACCAGCAAACCCGAAGAGATCGACGAGTCTCTGCGAAGATACTTTGTAAAGCGGTTGCTCGTCCCCTTACCGGATGCCACTGCACGACATCAGATAATCAGCCAGCTGCTCTCACAGCACAACTACTGCCTCAGCGACAAAGAGGTTGCGCTGCTTGTTCAGCGGACAGACGGCTTCTCCGGGCTGGATGTGGTCCGACTTTGCCAAGAGGCCATGGTCGGTCCTCTCCACGGCATGTCCGGTGCAGACATTTCCGGAATGATGCCAGGTCAGATGAGACCGGTATCGTACCAAGACTTTGAGAATGTGTTTTGCAAAATCCAGCCCAGCATATCACAGAAAGAACTTGACACATACACTGAATGGAATAAGATGTTTGGCTGTAGTCAGTAAAGAGCGAGGGCATAGCTAAGTCGGTGGGGTGACCTCCCCTACTCTAAGAGGGGATACAATTCAGAATTCTTTGGGTGACACATGCAGTTAAACAGTGTGGTTATTACAAATGTAGATGACCCCTAAAGAAGAACCTGAAGGACGGTCAGATAGAGTTGAATGATGCATGACTGTACTTAAGTCAAGGTCTGGCCCTTTGCACATAATCCAGACAGAGAAATACTGTTTTCTGGGCTCAGTACTGCAGACGCAGAGCTCCGCTTACTGAGGGGCTCTGTAAGTGAGGACAAACTTCTTTGTGTGTAAATATCATTCTGCTGTTTTCGAGATTTTGTTGCTATGAAGTGCCTGAAGTGGTGCTTTATTGATTTGGATTTGAATTTGTTTGCCTCACCATCTCATTGGTGGCATGTGCTAATATAGAGAGCTTTAACATGAAACTAAAACAGACATGTTCTGCTTTTTGTTCCTCTCCTTGTTCTCGACACTTCTTTCAAAAGAACAACAGTATTCCTCAATCAAGTCTGACCTGTAGACCCCAGGAAGGGCAGGAGAAGGTCCGTGTTGTACTTTGAATCTGGATCCTAATTTATGAAATTCATTTGTTTAAGTTTCTTCAAAAACTCAGGAAAGTGATTGTGATTTGTACAGTACCTCAAAAAAAGATTATGCGATAGCACTACATACTGCTGACAACATTGGGTTTGGTTTCTAATTTGCTTCTAAATCTCTAGGTTTACCTCAACCGATTAAAAATCAAAAGGATATGACTATGAATGTAACCAGAACATTTCTGGGTTGTTGGGAAGAAAAATTTGAGGAGTTTCTTTTTTTTTTTTTTCTTCCGTTATATTCTTATTGTTCTTTCTAAATCACTTTTAAATTCCATTGTGGATGTCGCTTTGAGTTTCGAAAGCAGAATTGCGTGCCAGTAGTATTGACTATAGCACCTGTTCCTCCCTGCATAGCACAGTTCAGACTCTACAACGAATGTTCGAGTTAGAGATGGGCGCCGTCTCGTTGCGTAGACGAGGTTCATTTGAAACCAAGTCCACTCCAGAGTATGCAGTAGACGTCGACATTTGCGTCCTTGTCTACAGAATAGACCGAAGCATTTGGGGTAAACCAAAACTTTAGATGGAGGCTCCTAGATTCTCGAAGTGGAAACATCTTCACGTTCTTCGTAACACGGTTACGTTCGTTTCGTTTTTGTTTTGGGGACTGTCCTGCTGCTGTGTGGTGTTGGTGTAAAGATATCTGAAGGATCACGTGTACCCTGCATTCTGTTCTACCTCAGTTTAGCACTATTTTCTCTGCAACTAGAACAGAAAGATGAGAGCTTGGTGTCTTTAACCTCTTTAGGTTTGCTCCACTCTAAAGCCTCCATAAAGAACAAGCTGCCTTTTTTCCAAAAAAAAAAAAAATAGAAAGAAAGAACAACAAATGTTTGTCTCACACTACCTGTGCAATTTTTCAGCTTAGAGTGGCCAGTGACTCTAAAATCCTCTCCGTGTACGCCACACGTTATTGATGGGGTCTCTAAGGGGCCACTTATTTGGGCCACATTGCCTGAAGCCAGAAATATACTTAAGTACACAAGCATTTCTAGCAACGCAAGTTAGAAGATTTCAAGCATTTGCATCGCAATTTATAACGCAAGGGCGTTAAATCAGGCATTCCTATCAAAGGATTTGTTCACCTCAGAATTTAAATTTCCTTATTTACTCATCCCCATGTCATCCAAGATGTTTGTCTTTCTTTCTTCAGTCGAAAAGAAATGATGGTTTTTGAGGAAAACATTCTAGGATTTCTCTCCATATAGTGGACTTCAACGGCTACCAACGGGTCTAAATTGCCGCTTCAAAGACTCTACTATGAGGAATAAGAGTCTGATCTAGTGAAACGATCGCCCATTTTTCTAAAAAAAAAAAAAAAAAAGTAGATAAATAAAAAAATATATACTTTTTAACCACAAATGCTCTGCGATGTGCCACGCTTTACGTAATCACGCTGTAAAGGTCACGTGTGATGTAGGGGGATATATCGTAGTAGGGCAAAAAACTTCTAAATCTTCTGAAATCATTGTTTTACCTTTTTTTGTAAAGCCCGTTTGACTTGGTCTTTAAACGTTCGCTTTGTAGACTTTTGAAGCTGCACTGAAACTGCAATTTGGACCTTCAACCCGCTGAGGTCCGCTGTATGGAGAAAATCCTGGAATGTTTTCCTCAAAAACCTTAAATTCTTTTCGACTGAAGACAGAAAGACATAAACATCTTGGATGACAGGGGGGGGCGAGTGAATCAAAAGGACATTTTAATTCTGAAGTGAACGAATCCTTTAACTTTTGTTTTATACATTTTTATTTCAGGTCAACCACTACTACTCAGCAAAGTTCTCTAAATAAACGGTCGCTCTGCTATTAGTCAAACCGTCTACATTTTTAAGTTTATTGGCAGAGACATTTGAAGGAAACTCTACCGCCCCCTTGAGTTGTGGAGGTTTGCCGCCACCACCACAATATTACATACAACGAGACCATGCTCTTGCGAAGCTTTGGCTAAGCTTTGTGCACTTGCTTACTGTGTGTTTCTGGCTCAAGGTAGCACAGGATGTTGGAAACCTTGTGTCTGAATGTATTTTTTGTTTGTTTGGTTTTTTTAGGTTTACTTTCTTTGCTCATTTGAGTCAGCTTTTTGCTTTTGTCTAGCACTAGAGAGTTGGTGTTCCCTCTGTCAATTTTCTCTGCCTTTATATCATGTGTCTCAAATGTTGGAGAGAATGCACACTGTTTTCATCTTTTAGTCCACCGCAGTGTAATTTGACACCATTTTAAGGTGCTTATTTAGCGGTTGGAGGCACCAGACCTCCAATACACGTGTATATAAATGACATATCCTTGAAGAAATATCTGTTTGCTTTTTTGACAGACATCCAGATAGTCTTTTCAGTAGCTGTGAGACACCACTTACTTCACAATGTTCGTAAAGTGAAATGTACGCCCAAAGGACTACGATTTCTAGCCTTGTTTTGTCGTCAAAAGTGGACTTTTTTTTTTCTTCTTCTTTTTTTTTTTTTTTCTTGAGTGGTATTTTCATTCTGCTTGATTTTGTTTTGTGTTGTTTTGAAGAAAAGTTACTATCGTGCAATTTGTCAAATGCACTTTTAACGTTTTGTGTTAAAGCCTATCGTACTTAATCGTCCTCCCTCAAAACCAAAGCGAACAAAACTATTCGAGATCCCAATTTCGGATCCGCGAGATCTGAATTCATCCACACATTTGCTCGTTTAGAGAAATTTGTATGGAGCTTCACATAGGTTAAACCTGTGATATCCACAAAGTATTGCTCTCAGTTTTGTTGAAAATGGATTTCAAAGCCAAATAGCACTGATGAACAAAACAAGATTCTGACTAAAATTTTATTTTTGAAAGCTCTTTATAATTGGTTAAAGGAATGTTCCCACCAGCATTGGTAGTATATCGTCAATTAAACAACAAAGTAATTCTGACTCGTCCTTTTTATTGTTTTTAAACGCAATCCATGCTCACCTTATCACATTTACGAGTTATTAAAATACAAGTCTTTACTTGTTACAGTAAGTCACCTAATTTCTTTAAGTTGTATCCAAATTTTCAGCTTCAATGTATAGTAAAGCCAGCAACTTTACACATGATAATCAAGCGTTCACTTCGGAATGATACATTTTAACAAACTTACAGCTTTTTTTTGTTTACACTTTGATTGACAGGCGATCTGACCAATCATAACCCTGAATCCGTCATTTTGTCCGACAAAGCAGTCAGGGGAGTTAGTAAATTAACGTTGGTGAACTCACGCGCTTGAAACAACATTCCTTCCGATGTTCATTCATGTTTATTTGATGCTATAAATGAACTAGTATGAAGAGATTCACGAGGAGCTACAGCGATCTGTCACCACACTATACGCTATTTATTGTTTAAACTTCTTTAAAAAATTGCAATGTGTTAAATACGAAACCGTTTCATACGTTGTCAGTGTCCTCTTTGCCCCACAATGTATTTTTCACACCGTGAGTACATTATGTGTGGCGTGAATTCAGTTCATCCTCCCAAACTCTTGACCCGTTTACTTCCATTGTAAATTTTGAGGGGGGAAAAAATTGAGGGATTAGTCCAAATTCTATGCCGTGGTAATCAATATCATGCCGCAAATGCTGTCGATAGAGCTCAGCTCGTATTGAACCGGAACATTCCTTTAATTGATTGCAAAATAGAGAGAGAGGGGGGGGGAAAGAAATGTGGGAACATCCTAAAAAGTACAAAAAATTTTAAAGCACATCTCCTGTGTAGATCCAGATTTTTTGCGTTCGTTTGCTTCGGCGCTGTTATAGATGTTTCTTTCATCAAATATGTAACTGTCATCAGTGTTTGTTTCTCAACCATTATTCTTTATGACCATTTCTACCTCATTGCTACATATTGACATGTAGTACCTATGTTCTGTCTTTTTTGAATGTCACACATTTGTATAAAAGAAAATAAAAAGGAAGAAAAATGTATAAAAACAATTTAAAAGAACAAAAAAAAAAAAAAAAAAAAAAAAAAAGGCTTGTTCTTTAACTTGAGCAGTCTACCTCAGAAAGACTGTCTGTCCGTACACTGAGCGCTGGAGTAGCTGCACATACCGAAAAGACACACGTTAGGCAGAGACGATGCACACTGACCACATGAACTCGGACGATTCGTTACGCCGCGCCGATCTGGGGTATTGTGGACTGTATAGGTCTTCTCCAAGGTCTCTACATGCAAGTTTTTCTTTTCATTTTTTTTTTTCAATTGAAGTAAATCGCTTTCCCCCTTGTGAATTGTAGTGTGCATGTGGATGTGTATGTGTGTGCACTGATTATGAAGTGTGTAAGTGTGCATTTTTATATATGAAAATTCTATATGAAATGTAGGGACATTTCATATACCATATTTGTACATTAGATACACTTGCACATTTGTGTACTTAATGTACATTTGTTATTAGTATAACGTTTTGAAACGCACCACATACATGTTAATATGTGTGTGTATGTACAATATTGCCATAATTACATTCAACGTAAATGTATTTTCATGTATGCATAGGGACAAAGGACAATAAAAGATCATTCAAATGCTTTCGAAACGTCGTGTTTTATTTTTCTTTTCTGTCGCATTCCTCGTGCATCGCGGATCTCTCTGTGAACTGTGTGTCTGTCGCACGGTTCTGCTTCGAAACGAAATGGTTAATGAAAGAGAGACCTATACACTGCACAATATATCAAACATTAAGGGTGTTTTTTTTTTCTTTCTTTTGTTTAATGTGAAGATGAAATTGCATGATAACTGGGCTCCAGCATAGACATCTAATCAGATCACATTCATTTTTGCATTTATTTGTGTTTTTTTTTTTTTGCACAGTCATTATAAATTCTAATGGATTTTTCAGCTGCCAGCCGATAAAGTACTAACACAAAACTGTTAAACTGTCTAATATTTCACTCTTCAGTGAGGTTATTTTAGTTAATAAAGTTTTATTTTTCTTACAAAAAACTGCCGTTTTGTTTCAGAAGGCCTTGGAGACATACTTTTATAATGGATGGATGCACTCCTCAAAATCTTGATCCATTATAAAGCTTTGAAGACCCAGAATATATATATATATATATATATATATATATTATAATATATATATATATATATAAAAACAACAATTGTGTCCGAAAGACAATAGTCGTACACCTAGAATGGCTTGAGGGTGAGGAAATCATTGCATAATTTAAATTTTCTGGTGAACTATCCCTTTAAATTTTTATTTTTCAGCCTGTTTGCAATATTCTATGAGTACATTTAAAGTTTTTATATATATATATATATTATATATATATAATAGTTGTACATCTAGGATGGCTTGAGGGTGAGGAAATCATTGCATAATTTAAATTTTCTGGTGAACTATCCCTTTAAATTTTTATTTTTCAGCCTGTTTGCAATATTCTATGAGTACATTTAAAGTTTATATGATTTACTCAATATTATCTCTATTGGTACAGGGCCTTAGAGTGATGTAAACAAAACATTCATTAGGCTTTTGAATTGATTTATTCTAGAAGACAATTTTGCCACTGAAATCCATTGCTGACATCTCGAGACTTTAAAATCACCACCACAACATCCACCTCTCGGCCAACCATGTCGCTCAATCGTTGTGAATTCACCGACTATTCATTGAACGCCCAGCCGTGGCACTGAAAATGTTATTTGTTGAAGTTTTTACACCATTTAAAAGGCTGAGCACTTCTGCGTCAAACCAAACTAAAGCTTTTAAAGCACAATACCTGGAGTTTAAGCGCCACGTTTTCAGACGCTACCCAGTAATTACGCTTCTGAAAGATGACCATTAGCATCTGTTTCCAAAACCATTTGCTGCATTTCTTAAATACAGTTTCCATTGTTTGTGATATTTCATTATTCTTCATTTCGAATAAGACATTCCATTAACGCACTGGATTTTTTTTTTTTTTTTTTTTTGATGGCATAATTATGTAGTTGGATGGTCTATGCGTGGGAAGCTGCAGTACAATTAACATTGGGAAGTTGGTGCATTTGGTGCCCATGGCTGTTTCATTTGTAAAGAGCCGTGTGTCATTTCCATGGCTGTACATGTTAAAATACTCTCTCTTAATGGATGCAATTCAACAGGGTCCTCCACAGAAACACAGGGAACGCGCTCGGGCCAAATCACAACGAGGGCACGATGAGATGTACTTTTTATTGAGTCGTCTCGTGTTCACATTTGCAATTTATGTCTTGAATAGAGAAAGGCGGCGAGCGCACATTGCTGGAGTCACATGACGTGGACCTCTTCGTGGGAAGATAAATTCACGCAGACGCCTTCAGAATCTGACATTAATGGGAGATGCGTTGTAATTTCTTTCTCATTTGACTGTACGTTTTCTTTTTATTTCAAATACTTGGAAGGTTGCCTCAGTGTTCATTAAAATGCAATTAATTCTGCAACTCTGCTGTTGATGTCTGCGAGTCTCCTTTGCTTCGATATAGGTCACGGTGTGGCAGCCGATACGGCTGGTGTTGCTGAGTCATGCATCGACTGATGGTAGCTACTAATCAGGAGGCTTTAGCACGATCAAAAGTCTCCGGTCGCTTTTTATTTTACATTTAAGCTCATCCTTAATGTCTCGGCTGAGGTGTTACACATTCGTGTTGCTTCGTCACATTCATATTTTATTGATTCAAACGATTACGCTAATTAACAATAACGTGCAATGAATAAATTCATAGAAAAATATCCAAATATTTCTTGGCAAGTTTGAGTTTATCTCCTTATTTTTGTCTTTTGAAATTAATACTTTCATAGTGTGAAGATTGGGTGTTTTAAAAATGGCATAAAAAAATATATCACACCATTACTATTGCTGCCATACATACAGGGTTGAGGAGTAATGAAATACAAGTAACTTAGTTACGTATTTAAAATGTAACTATTTCATTAAATGGGTGGTAATCAGATTACAGTTCCATCTGAAAAGTGTTTTAGATTACCAAAGTGATTACTTTGAGTTTTAATGTCATTTAAACAGCGATTGGTGATTCTCTGACTCTGACCGTCTGAAAAAGCGAAGTTTCATGTTTTCGACTGTTATGTTTTGTGAGTCATTTTATAATTCACTCGTCACTGCAACTTTTTCTCACAATTTGTTTTTCCCCCCCACAATCACACAATCTCTGACTTCTATTTCTCAGAAATTGCAAGATTTAAACTCACAGTTGCAAGTTAATAAGTCAGAATTGAGAGATTAAAACTTGCAATACTGACTTTTTTTCTTGCAATTGTGAATTTAGTATGAGTTAAATGTCATAATTCTGACTTTTCTCAATATTGCGAGTTTATATCTCATAATTCTGACTTTATAACTCGCAATTGCAACTTTATATCACACAGTTCTGAGGGAAAAAGTCAGAATTGTGAGATAAAAACTTGCAATGACCTTTTTTTGTGTTTGTTCCACACTTATTAGTATTCCAAAGTATTCTAAAGTATTTAGATTAAGTTACTAAACTTGAGTAATGTAACGAAATACGTTGCAAATGACTTTTTAAAGCATGTATTTTGTAATCTGTAGTAAAATACATTTTAAAAGTAACCTACCCAGCCCTGCTTATATATAATATGGGTAACACTTTACAATAAAGTGCCATTAGCTGAAGTTGCTTAACTCTTTCCCTGCCAGAATTTTTGATCATTTTCACAAAACTTTCATGGCCCTCAAAACATTTTGTTGTATGAATATCTGAACATGCAATATATCGAATAAAGAACAGAACAATACAATTGTTTTATTCCAGCTTCATGCACTCTTTTACAATCAACACTTAAATGCGGTTTCATAAAAAAAAAAAAGCAACATTTTGAACGAAAAGCTGAGAAAAATCTCGAAACATCCAGATCAGATTCAAAACACAGGCCGAGTAGATCGGTATGTATGATTATCGAGTTTTGATTCATATATATACCGATTCATTTGTGCGCGTGACACTAATGTCTTCATCAGAAGAGTACGCCCACCGCCGGATTTTTGAAGGGTCGCACGTTTTTGCAAATAATTAGTTTATCCACAAGGTGGCAGTGGTGCCCTGAAGGTGTCGATTCACAATGTGTTCAAAGAAAAACTGCGTAAACGGAACAAACCGGACGCAAGCAAGCTACAGCGATGATGGAGGCCTATATAGACAAGAAATTATGTGAAGAGGTTAGAAAGAACCGTCAAGGGGGTCGCACACCGGACGAAAAGCTCAGCGCCGCGTCCCGGACAACACAGGTATCGCACACATTCTATACGCGCGAGCCTTTTGATTATTTTTATTGAATAATAGCTGACTTTTGGATGTTAATCAATGAAAAGTATCATTATTATGTTGTTAAGTATGTTATTGCAACACAGTAGCAAAAGTTATTTGGGTTACAATTTACCATAAGGAAAATGGCTTGTAGGAGTGAAAGGAAGGGCTACATTATACATTTTTTCGATATGTTTAGACTTTATTCAACCTGTTAAACTAAGAATGTAAAACGAATGTATCTTGTAGCACAGGGTGAAATCGGTATGTACATTATCAATGAATTGAGAGATATAGAAAATAAATTTAATATAAAACTTTGTAAATGGCGCTCTGTGAAAATAGAACATTTTAAAGACGTGGATCGGCGCTGAAGGTCGCGTCCGGTGTGGGACCCCCTTCATTTGTACAACTCTACCATGAAAGAATACAAAAATATAACTCGAGGCGAGAGATTGCTCAAAACTGCGCATGCATGCTCTCGTACGCGTAAAAAGAAACACGGTATACTTCGGGCTTTATTGTATGTCTGCATAAGCAATGCTTCTATCGCTTGTTTCTGCTGCTTTTGCTGTGTTTTGATCCTGAGATTCTGTACTATTTCAGAAGATGTGCAAATAGCGCCCCCTAGCATAGAGCAGTGAAAATGGAAGGATCCCGCAGTACTACAAACCACGCCCTTTCAAATTACTACAAGTTACGCCTTCCGTGAAGAAACAATCGTGGACGTCATTGACTAAAACAAGTTAATTATTTTATGTTTTATGTATGAAATGTGTGTAAGATGAGCTTATATTGCTTTCGCATCTTAAGTATGAAATAACAGCTAGTAGTAAAACTACGGTGGCCGAGAGAGCTCAAAGCGCTGCAAATAAGAAAACACATGCAAATAAAAAAAGCACATGCAAATAAAAAAAAAAAGTGATCATCAGTTTGACAACACATGTGCTGTAAATCCTCACAACACATGCAAACACAAAAACGCGCTGCACATACAAAAAGCGCTGCGAATAGCACAAAACACAACGGAAATGTTTCAACCTGAACGGAACCTTATTGTATAGTGTTACTGTGAATGTAAATACGGTAACGCTTCACAATAGTTTCATTTGCTAATATTAGTTAACTGCGTTCATTAACATGAACTAACAATGAACAATACTTCTAAGACATTTATTAATCTTAGTTAAAAATATATATATAAGTAAATGGTGAGATTCATTTTAAGATCAAAAGTTGTGTATGTTAACGTTAGTTAATGCCCTGTGAACTAATTTTCATGTAAAATAGCAGGTTAATAAAAGCTGTAAAAAAATATGCTGTTTGTCAGTGAATCCAACTAATGTTAATAAACAAAGTAAAGTGTAAATTTCTCTCTGAAGACCGACTGCATTTGTTAAACAACAGTGCAGGACCTTTCATTGCTCAGCCTGATGGATTATTGGAAACATCAAATCCGATTTCTCTCTCTTTCCTGACTCATTAAACCGCAAACAGTTAAGATGTTTTTCACCAAATTGGATTCAAAATGCATCAATTTCATAAATGATAAATGGATGCCAACGTAATTTTTATACAGTACACTACAACATGCTTTGAGTCCATGAAGCACTAGAGTTTTATTCCCTTCTACATGGTGTCAATTAATCTGATCTCTTCTTTGTAGTTTAACGTTCAATAGAGAACGTTTCGATAACGTTTCCTTCACACTGCAGGCCTCGGTTTGCCGTCATCAGTTTCAGTGTGATGAATGAGAGATTCACTTTCCTTCGTTTCTCAGTTTCAAACAGAGACGGATATGAAACTCTTCCTTCCTCGTATTGATCGCCTGTGTTTTTGTGTAAGTGAGAATGTAGAACAATGTATGTGTGAGATCTTTGTGTGCATTGGTGAGTGCTCTTAATATTATATATATATATATATATATATTTTTTTTTTTTTAAAAGAAGTAATTAATTAGAAAATTATACTCCAGTTATTGGAGTTTGTAAATAGGCCCACCAATGATCCACTTCTCCAAGTAAAAGATGCATAAAATTACACAATTATTGTGTAATATCAGCTTCCTGATTAGCACGATGAATGTCGATGTCGGCCGGTGAAAGATGAAACAGAAAAACTCCATGTATTTTGTAAACATCCCAAAGATCCACTTGCACCAGTAGTTCTCAACCTTTTTGACTTGTATCATTTACATATGACGTCACCAATGAAAACCAATCAGATTTAATGCTATGGTATTAGCAGATCTATTACCTAGATGTTACACACACACAGAAGAGTCGGTGTTTTCTGGTGTCTCATACGGTCTTTCATTTCTGTCGCAATGCAAAATCGACAAATACTTGAAGAAATTCGTTTTCGTTTCACAGTGTGTTGAAATGGCTGGCAGGTCATATTAAAGTTTAAAATATACATTTTTATCGATTTAAAATACAAGTACATCAAACAAACACATCGAATTCACATCGTACGTTTTGCACATGCCAAGTACTTTACCACGAGCAAACAAAGTCTGCCCGTCTCGCTCATTGACGGCAAACTGATTCCTCCATCCCTCTTACCTTCGCTGCTGACGCTACGACTCTTCTCGTTTGCGATGTGTTCCTACATTTATATTTTTGTCCTTTAATAAAAAACTTTCCCATTTTGATCCCTAAATTTACCAAAAATACTATTTGAAATTCTACCAAAGCGCACGCTTGTAAGCGTTCGTAAGTAGGTCTGCGCATGTCTGAAAATAATACGTTCACCAAAATGATTTTATATGACTAAAAACATTATAGTTCAAACTTATATTCATTTAACCCTTATGCGCTGTTGGATTTCTGTGTACACTCTTTATGGAGGGGGTAAATTGACCCTAATTGGATTCAATACAATTCCTCAAAAATCACACTATGAAAAACAACAAAGATTCAGGTACAAACTGTAAACTTGTATTATCAAATATTCCAAATAATATATATATATCTGAAGATATGATTTAATTAAAATGTTTTTAACCATTTTTAAAACTGATTTGTTTTGACAAAATTTGAAAATAAACAGTACATTTTTAAATAATAATAAAAAAAATTTAACTTTTTTTTTTTTCTTAGAACATCATAACTTAATTAAATGTAGCTGTATAATGAAAATATGTACTTTTCCTGAGTTGGCTTAGGCTCCCCGGCAAACATTACGAACAGAACAGTAATTTTCTTTGTATATGTCAAAAAACACCAGCATGTTAAAACTTTGCCGGCGTGTTCATGATGAGAAATGAGAAAAAGTCACAAAATATCAAGAATAAAACCATAGGTTAACCAGTACTTCCAACAACTTGAAAATCTAAACAGGTCAAATTGACCCGGAACATGACACAAGGGTTAATCCATTTTAATGTAATTTAAAAGCAAAAATGATTAATAATGTTATTTTTTAAATACGGTAGTGGGCCGCATTTGCACACGCTGGTTGAGAACCACGATTGTGTCTTGAAGGGATATGGCTACGGCCGGAAGTGAGGCAAAACCGTAAATTAAACAGTAAATTAAATGTGCTACTTATCAAATTGTGTTTTATTAACATCTACACCTACCCTTACAATACTGTAAATACAGTTATTAAATTAATTAAATAAATATTTTATGACGCAATATTGATGTGCGCGTACCCGGTCAAGTCACCTTTACTTATATAGCGCTTTTTACAATGCAAATTATGGCAAAGCAGCTTTACAGTAATAATTGGCGAATCATTTTTGGCTGCACAGCAGCTCCCAAAGAAAATGGTCATTGTGCAGCTTATTCTATATATTATTGATTCATTCCATTGCAAATATCAATAGTTATTAGTCTAGTTAATTTATGTATATCAGCACTGCAGAAAACAGTGACGTAATCGTCCGGCTCAGCTCAGTTCACATACAACGGCGCCAATGCAGGAATACTAAAAACACTGCTGAATATCAAGTGTCCCCGACCAAGCAAGCCAAAGGCAACAGCGGCAAGATCCAAAACTCCAACAAAATGGAGAAAAAAAAAAAAACCTTGGGAGAAACCAGGCTCAGTCGGGGGGCCAGTTCTCCTCCGGCCAACAGTGAACACTGGTCCGATACTCTGACTCCGATTTGGGATCGCAACAGTCAAAATATTTAATCCAGTTCCATCTAGTTTAAGATCTTTTTGATCACGCCGGTACGGGACGGTTTGTTGGGATATGTGCCACTGGCTGATGAGTCGGTAAGGTCTTCACAAGGGATGATCTAGTTCACACAGTCTCCGCCGACACCTTGGGCCACACTGCTGCCGCACACAATTGACCCGGACACGGCCCGGATCCAGCTAATCACGTTAAATGGTAAACCTCGGGATAAGCAGAGAGACAAAAATTAGCGTAGACGCCATTCTTCTTCTGATGTAACGAGTACATCCGGTGTTATAGGAAGTGTTCCCGGCCTAACAATCCTTTAACGGATACGAAGACATAAATTGATAACGCGTCATGTGTACGCCGGGTTAAAGAGATGCTGTTTTTTTAGTCTAGATTTAAACTGACAGAGAGTGTCTGCTTCCCGAACAATACTAGGAAGATTGTTCTAGAGTTTAGGAAAAGGATCTACCGCCTGAGGTTGATATGTGGCCGACCACATTTAAAAAAATAACTTCCAATTCATTTTTGTTTTTAAATGATATTAAAATGGATTGAATTTGAACTGTAATGTTTTTTGTCATAAAAAATCATTTTGTGCACAACAAATTAGCTGTATCCCTTCTAGCGTTTACCGACTCGAGTTATGCTAACACTAACGTTAGCGTTCTGATGGAAGTCTGGTTATTTCTGCACGAAAACAACTGACCAAACGCACGTGCGCGCAAATGAGGATGGGGAAAAAAGTTATTAGGACCTAAATTTCCACAAAGATCCACTAGCATTAGCTTCCTCATTAGCATTCTGATGAAAGTGGAGTGGAACGTTTTTCTGTTTTATTTCTTGACAAAAAACAAAATGAAATGAAATATAAGTGGTGATAAGAAAAGAAGAAAAACTAAAGATTACACTCAAGATATTCGGGCCTATTTTGTAAATATCAAAGATCCACTTGTCCTAGCGTTAGCTTCCTCATTAGCATTCTGATGAAAGTGGAGTGGAACGTTATTCTCTTTTATTTCTAGACAAAAAAAAATGAAATGAAATATAAGTGGTGATAAGAAAAGAAGAAAAACTAAAGATTACACTCAAGATATTCGGGCCTATTTTGTAAATATCAAAGATCCACTAGCGTTAGCTTCCTCATTAGCATTCTGATGAAAGTGGAGTGGAACGTTATTCTGTTTTATTTCTAGACAAAAAACAAAATGAAATGAAATATAAGTGGTGATAAGAAAAGAGGAAAAACTAAAGATTACACAAGTTATTCGGGCCTATTTTGTAAATATCAAAGATCCACTTGTCCTAGCGTTAGCTTCCTCATTAGCATTCTGATGAAAGTGGAGTGGAACGTTATTCTCTTTTATTTCTAGACGAAAAAAAAAAAAAAAAAAATGAAATGAAATATAAGTGGTGATAAGAGGAAAAACTAAAGATTACACTCAACTTATTCGGGCCTATTTTGTTAATATCAAAGATCCACTAGCGTTAGCTTCCTCATTAGCATTCTGATGAAAGTGGAGTGGAACGTTATTCTCTTTTATTTCTAGACAAAAAAAAATGAAATGAAATATAAGTGGTGATAAGAAAAGAAGAAAAACTAAAGATTACACTCAAGATATTCGGGCCTATTTTGTAAATATCAAAGATCCACTAGCGTTAGCTTCCTCATTAGCATTCTGATGAAAGTGGAGTGGAACGTTATTCTGTTTTATTTCTAGACAAAAAACAAAATGAAATGAAATGAAATATAAGTGGTGATAAGAGGAAAATCTAAAGATTACACTCAACTTATTCGGGCCTATTTTGTTAATATCAAAGATCCACTTGTCCTAGCGTTAGCTTCCTCATTAGCATTCTGATGAAAGTGGAGTGGAACGTTATTCTGTTTTATTTCTAGACAAAAAAAAATGAAATGAAATATAAGTGGTGATAAGAAAAGAAGAAAAACTAAAGATTACACTCAAGATATTCGGGCCTATTTTGTAAATATCAAAGATCCACTTGTCCTAGCGTTAGCTTCCTCATTAGCATTCTGATGAAAGTGGAGTGGAACGTTATTCTCTTTTATTTCTAGACAAAAAAAAATGAAATGAAATATAAGTGGTGATAAGAAAAGAAGAAAAACTAAAGATTACACTCAAGATATTCGGGCCTATTTTGTAAATATCAAAGATCCACTTGTCCTAGCGTTAGCTTCCTCATTAGCATTCTGATGAAAGTGGAGTGGAACGTTATTCTCTTTTATTTCTAGACAAAAAAAAATGAAATGAAATATAAGTGGTGATAAGAAAAGAAGAAAAACTAAAGATTACACTCAAGATATTCGGGCCTATTTTGTAAATATCAAAGATCCACTAGCGTTAGCTTCCTCATTAGCATTCTGATGAAAGTGGAGTGGAACGTTATTCTGTTTTATTTCTAGACAAAAAACAAAATGAAATGAAATATAAGTGGTGATAAGAAAAGAGGAAAAACTAAAGATTACACTCAAGTTATTCGGGCCTATTTTGTAAATATCAAAGATCCACTTGTCCTAGCGTTAGCTTCCTCATTAGCATTCTGATGAAAGTGGAGTGGAACGTTATTCTCTTTTATTTCTAGACGAAAAAAAAAAAAAAAAAATGAAATGAAATATAAGTGGTGATAAGAGGAAAAACTAAAGATTACACTCAACTTATTCGGGCCTATTTTGTTAATATCAAAGATCCACTAGCGTTAGCTTCCTCATTAGCATTCTGATGAAAGTGGAGTGGAACGTTATTCTCTTTTATTTCTAGACAAAAAAAAATTAAATGAAATATAAGTGGTGATAAGAAAAGAAGAAAAACTAAAGATTACACTCAAGATATTCGGGCCTATTTTGTAAATATCAAAGATCCACTTGTCCTAGCGTTAGCTTCCTCATTAGCATTCTGATGAAAGTGGAGTGGAACGTTATTCTCTTTTATTTCTAGACAAAAAAAAATGAAATGAAATATAAGTGGTGATAAGAAAAGAAGAAAAACTAAAGATTACACTCAAGATATTCGGGCCTATTTTGTAAATATCAAAGATCCACTTGTCCTAGCGTTAGCTTCCTCATTAGCATTCTGATGAAAGTGGAGTGGAACGTTATTCTCTTTTATTTCTAGACAAAAAACAAAATGAAATGAAATATAAGTGGTGATAAGAAAAGAGGAAAATCTAAAGATCACACTCAAGTTATTAGGACCTAAATTTCCACAAAGATCCACTAGCGTTAGCTTCCTCGTTAGCATTCTGATGAAAGTGGAGTGGAACGTTATTCTGTTTTATTTCTAGACAAAAAACAAAATGAAATGAAATATAAGTGGTGATAAGAAAAGAGGAAAATCTAAAGATTACACTCAAGTTATTAGGATCTAAATTTCCACAAAGATCCACTAGCGTTAGCTTTCTCATTAGCATTCTGATGAAAGTGGAGTGGAACGTTATTCTGTTTTATTTCTAGGCAAAAAACAAGAAAATGAAATGAAATATAAGTGGTGATAAGAAAAGAGGAAAAACTAAAGATTACACTCAAGTTATTCGGGCCTATTTTGTAAATATCAAAGATCCACTAGCGTTAGCTTCCTCATTAGCATTCTTATGAAAGTGGAGTGGAACGTTATTCTGTTTTATTTCTAGAAAAAAAAAAATGAAATGAAATATAAGTGGTGATAAGAAAAGAGGAAAAACTAAAGATTACACTCAAGTTATTCGGGCCTATTTTGTAAATATCAAAGATCCACTTGTCCTAGCGTTAGCTTCCTCATTAGCATTCTGATGAAAGTGGAGTGGAACGTTATTCTCTTTTATTTCTAGACGAAAAAACAAAAAAAAAAATGAAATGAAATATAAGTGGTGATAAGAAAAGAGGAAAAACTAAAGATTACACTCAAGTTATTCGGGCCTATTTTGTAAATATCAAAGATCCACTAGCGTTAGCTTCCTCATTAGCATTCTGATGAAAGTGGAGGGGAACGTTATTCTGTTTTATTTCTAGACAAAAAAACAAAAAAAAAATGAAATGAAATGTAAGTGGTGATAAGAAAAGAGGAAAAACTAAAGATTACACTCAAGTTATTCGGGCCTATTTTGTAAATATCAAAGATCCACTTGTCCTAGCGTTAGCTTCCTCATTAGCATTCTGATGAAAGTGGAGTGGAACGTTATTCTGTTTTATTTCTAGACAAAAAAAAATGAAATGAAATATAAGTGGTGATAAGAAAAGAGGAAAAACTAAAGATTACACTCAAGTTATTAGGCCCTATTTTGTAAATATCAAAGCTCCACTTGTCCTAGCGTTAGCTTCCTCATTAGCATTCTGATGAAAGTGGAGTGGAACGTTTTTCTGTTTTATTTCTAGACAAAAAACAAAATGAAATGAAATATAAGTGGTGATAAGAAAAGAGGAAAAACTAAAGATTACACTCAAGTTATTCGGGCCTATTTTGTAAATATCAAAGATCCACTAGCGTTAGCTTCCTCATTAGCATTCTGATGAAAGTGGAGTGGAACGTTATTCTGTTTTATTTCTAGACAAAAAAAAATGAAATGAAATATAAGTGGTGATAAGAAAAGAGGAAAAACTAAAGATTACACTCAAGTTATTAGGCCCTATTTTGTAAATATCAAAGCTCCACTTGTCCTAGCGTTAGCTTCCTCATTAGCATTGTGATGAAAGTGGAGTGGAACGTTTTTCTGTTTTATTTCTAGGCAAAAAACAGGAAAATGAAATGAAATATAAGTGGTGATAAGAAAAGAGGAAAAACTAAAGTTGTGCGAAACAAATTACACTCAACTTATTAGGCCCTATTTTGTAAATATCAAAGATCCACTAGCGTTAGCTTCCTCATTAGCATTCTGATGAAAGTGGAGTGGAACGTTATTCTGTTTTATTTCTAGACAAAAAAAATGAAATGAAATATAAGTGGTGATAAGAAAAGAGGAAAATCTAAAGATTACACTCAAGTTATTCGGGCCTAAATTTCCACAAAGATCCACTAGCGTTAGCTTTCTCATTAGCATTCTGATGAAAGTGGAGTGGAACGTTATTCTGTTTTATTTCTAGACAAAAAAACAAAATGAAATGAAATATAAGTGGTGATAAGAAAAGAGGAAAAACTAAAGTTGTGCGAAACAAATTACACTCAACTTATTAGGGCCTATTTTGTAAATATCAAAGATCCACTTGTCCTAGCGTTAGCTTCCTCATTAGCATTCTGATGAAAGTGGAGTGGAACGTTTTTCTGTTTTATTTCTAGGCAAAAAACAGGAAAATGAAATGAAATATAAGTGGTGATAAGAAAAGAGGAAAAACTAAAGATTACACTCAAGTTATTCGGGCCTATTTTGTAAATATCAAAGATCCACTTGTCCTAGCGTTAGCTTCCTCATTAGCATTCTGATGAAAGTGGAGTGGAACGTTTTTCTGTTTTATTTCTAGACAAAAAAAAATGAAATGAAATATAAGTGGTGATAAGAAAAGAGGAAAAACTAAAGATTACACTCAAGTTATTAGGCCCTATTTTGTAAATATCAAAGCTCCACTTGTCCTAGCGTTAGCTTCCTCATTAGCATTCTGATGAAAGTGGAGTGGAACGTTTTTCTGTTTTATTTCTAGACAAAAAACAAAATGAAATGAAATATAAGTGGTGATAAGAAAAGAGGAAAAACTAAAGATTACACTCAAGTTATTCGGGCCTATTTTGTAAATATCAAAGATCCACTAGCGTTAGCTTCCTCATTAGCATTCTGATGAAAGTGGAGTGGAACGTTTTTCTGTTTTATTTCTAGACAAAAAAAAATGAAATGAAATATAAGTGGTGATAAGAAAAGAGGAAAAACTAAAGATTACACTCAAGTTATTAGGCCCTATTTTGTAAATATCAAAGCTCCACTTGTCCTAGCGTTAGCTTCCTCATTAGCATTCTGATGAAAGTGGAGTGGAACGTTTTTCTGTTTTATTTCTAGACAAAAAAAAAATGAAATGAAATATAAGTGGTGATAAGAAAAGAGGAAAAACTAAAGTTGTGCGAAACAAATTACACTCAAGTTATTAGGCCCTATTTTGTAAATATCAAAGCTCCACTTGTCCTAGCGTTAGCTTCCTCATTAGCATTCTGATGAAAGTGGAGTGGAACGTTTTTCTGTTTTATTTCTAGACAAAAAACAAAATGAAATGAAATATAAGTGGTGATAAGAAAAGAGGAAAAACTAAAGTTGTGCGAAACAAATTACACTCAACTTATTAGGCCCTATTTTGTAAATATCAAAGATCCACTTGTCCTAGCGTTAGCTTCCTCATTAGCATTCTGATGAAAGTGGAGTGGAACGTTATTCTGTTTTATTTCTAGACAAAAAAAATGAAATGAAATATAAGTGGTGATAAGAAAAGAGGAAAATCTAAAGATTACACTCAAGTTATTCGGGCCTAAATTTCCATATCAAAGATCCACTTGTCCTAGCGTTAGCTTTCTCATTAGCATTCTGATGAAAGTGGAGTGGAACGTTATTCTGTTTTATTTCTAGACAAAAAAACAAAATGAAATGAAATATAAGTGGTGATAAGAAAAGAGGAAAAACTAAAGTTGTGCGAAACAAATTACACTCAACTTATTCGGGCCTATTTTGTAAATATCAAAGATCCACTTGTCCTAGCGTTAGCTTCCTCATTAGCATTCTGATGAAAGTGGAGTGGAACGTTTTTCTGTTTTATTTCTAGGCAAAAAACAGGAAAATGAAATGAAATATAAGTGGTGATAAGAAAAGAGGAAAAACTAAAGATTACACTCAAGTTATTCGGGCCTATTTTGTAAATATCAAAGATCCACTTGTCCTAGCGTTAGCTTCCTCATTAGCATTCTGATGAAAGTGGAGTGGAACGTTATTCTGTTTTTTTTCTAGACAAAAAAACAAAAAAAAAAATGAAATGAAATGTAAGTGGTGATAAGAAAAGAGGAAAAACTAAAGATTACACTCAAGTTATTCGGGCCTATTTTGTAAATATCAAAGATCCACTTGTCCTAGCGTTAGCTTCCTCATTAGCATTCTGATGAAAGTGGAGTGGAACGTTTTTCTGTTTAATTTCTAGACAAAAAAAAATGAAATGAAATATAAGTGGTGATAAGAAAAGAGGAAAAACTAAAGTGCGAAACAAATTACACTCAAGTTATTAGGCCCTATTTTGTAAATATCAAAGCTCCACTTGTCCTAGCGTTAGCTTCCTCATTAGCATTCTGATGAAAGTGGAGTGGAACGTTATTCTGTTTTATTTCTAGACAAAAAAACAAAATGAAATGAAATATAAGTGGTGATAAGAAAAGAGGAAAAACTAAAGTTGTGCGAAACAAATTACACTCAACTTATTCGGGCCTATTTTGTAAATATCAAAGATCCACTTGTCCTAGCGTTAGCTTCCTCATTAGCATTCTGATGAAAGTGGAGTGGAACGTTTTTCTGTTTTATTTCTAGGCAAAAAACAGGAAAATGAAATGAAATATAAGTGGTGATAAGAAAAGAGGAAAAACTAAAGATTACACTCAAGTTATTCGGGCCTATTTTGTAAATATCAAAGATCCACTAGCGTTAGCTTCCTCATTAGCATTCTGATGAAAGTGGAGTGGAACGTTATTCTGTTTTATTTCTAGACAAAAAAACAAAAAAAAAATGAAATGAAATGTAAGTGGTGATAAGAAAAGAGGAAAAACTAAAGATTACACTCAAGTTATTAGGCCCTATTTTGTAAATATCAAAGCTCCACTTGTCCTAGCGTTAGCTTCCTCATTAGCATTCTGATGAAAGTGGAGTGGAACGTTATTCTGTTTTATTTCTAGACAAAAAACAAAATGAAATGAAATATAAGTGGTGATAAGAAAAGAGGAAAAACTAAAGATTACACTCAAGTTATTAGGCCCTATTTTGTAAATATCAAAGCTCCACTTGTCCTAGCGTTAGCTTCCTCATTAGCATTCTGATGAAAGTGGAGTGGAACGTTTTTCTGTTTAATTTCTAGACAAAAAAAAAATGAAATGAAATATAAGTGGTGATAAGAAAAGAGGAAAAACTAAAGATTACACTCAAGTTATTAGGCCCTATTTTGTAAATATCAAAGCTCCACTTGTCCTAGCGTTAGCTTCCTCATTAGCATTCTGATGAAAGTGGAGTGGAACGTTATTCTGTTTTATTTCTAGACAAAAAACAAAATGAAATGAAATATAAGTGGTGATAAGAAAAGAGGAAAAACTAAAGTTGTGCGAAACAAATTACACTCAACTTATTAGGCCCTATTTTGTAAATATCAAAGATCCACTAGCGTTAGCTTCCTCATTAGCATTCTGATGAAAGTGGAGTGGAACGTTATTCTGTTTTATTTCTAGACAAAAAAAATGAAATGAAATATAAGTGGTGATAAGAAAAGAGGAAAATCTAAAGATTACACTCAAGTTATTCGGGCCTAAATTTCCACAAAGATCCACTAGCGTTAGCTTTCTCATTAGCATTCTGATGAAAGTGGAGTGGAACGTTATTCTGTTTTATTTCTAGACAAAAAAACAAAATGAAATGAAATATAAGTGGTGATAAGAAAAGAGGAAAAACTAAAGTTGTGCGAAACAAATTACACTCAACTTATTAGGGCCTATTTTGTAAATATCAAAGATCCACTTGTCCTAGCGTTAGCTTCCTCATTAGCATTCTGATGAAAGTGGAGTGGAAAGTCTGTGAACTCGGAGGTTATCTGACGCCACAGCGCCCGGCGCCGCGCGCCTCTCTCTCTCGCGCACACGCACCGCTCAAGAGGATGAGGCGCGGACCTCTCTCAAATCACTTCCTTCATAACAATTAAAATATGCAAAGTGATAATTTTCTTTAAGTAGCCTTAAATGTGCAATCGATTTAAATGTGAGGGAAATTGCCTAAAGCTCCGGGCGACGAGGAGGAGGAGGAGGAGGAGGAGGAGGAGGAGGAGGGGGGAAAAGAATAAATTATGCAAATCACAGAAAGGACTCTTGAAAGCCTAATTTTTCGGTAATAAGCATACTGTTTCATTTAATTTTTTGCCTCTTATTAAAAGTGACAGTTCTTTTGCACCGTCTGATGGCTATATCTGACACAAGCCAGCGGAAATGACTGGCCAACTAAACGCTAAAGCGTTTTTCTCCAGCTTTTAGATGATGGTTACATTCACAAAGTAATTATGCGCCGGAGAGTCCAGAAATAAGCTTTAATTACATAGTAATCGCCTCTGATGGACACTGGAAAGTGTGAGAGCTGCCAGACTGCAATCCATCAATGCCAAACCCCTGGCCACTTTTAATTCTCCTTCATTTGCATCATAACCTCCGCACCAAGTTGCACAAATGCTGTTAAATGTTAATAGGACCTGTCTCTCTACTCAGAATGAATGCTTAAGCCGTTTTCATCTCTCTCTCTTTCTCTCCCCCACGACCCTCTTTTCTTCCACTATCGCTCTCTCTCGCGCCCTCCGCGCACGTCTGCGCGCTCCGTCTCCCGCGCGCCGTCAGGAGAGCGCGTTAGTCTGAGACAGCGCGTGGTCACTGCTGCACTAATTGGGAGCACTATGCTAAGTTTTATCTCCTCATTTCTAACAAGCCATACACACAATCCCTGACGCCCGTGTGTGTGTGTGTGTGTGTGTTCCAGGATATAAAAAAAGTGAAGGATTTGTTAACGGTTTGTGTATGTGTGTGTGTAAGTGCATGATATAAAAAAAGAGGAGCATGCTTTTTTATGTGTACTTTGCCTTAGCACATCTGAGGACTACTGCAATTACTTGATAAAATCAGACAATGTGCCGGCAATAGTTCTCTTACACTCCAACACGTTTGCAAACATGCGCGTGCTTTTTTTTCTCTCTCTCTCTCCCTTTCATTGTACTCATTCAGAGCAATGTCATAAAGTTTATATTTAAAATTATAGCACATTGTGATGATAAAATTAAATTTAAAATTGTATATAATTGTGTAACTTGAATATATTATATATTTGGGTAAAATATATTGCTGCATATCAACCTCTTAAGAACATGTCACAGTATATAAAAAGGTATATATATATATATATATATATGTGTGTGTGTGTGTGTGTGTGTGTGTGTGTGTGTGTGTTTCTCTTTCTCTCCCCCACAACCCTCTTTTCTTCCACTATCGCTCTCTCTCTCTCTCTCTCTCTCTCTCTCTCTCTCTCTCTCTCTAAAGCTGTTTATATATATATATATTTCAAGAAACAAAAGTGTTTTAATTACAGCTTTTGGTAAATATATTAACGCCATTCAAAACACCATTTGATTGGTCAGTTCAGGATGAGTCATCAGCATATATACACACACCACATATATATATATATTGTAGGGGATTTTACAGTTTTATATATATGTATGTGTGTGTGTGTGTGTGTGTGTGTGTGTTTGTGTGTGTGTGTGTGTGTGTGTGTGTGACCCTGGACCACATAAGCAGTCGCACGGGTATATTTGTAGCCAACAAAACATTGTATGGGTCAAAATTATCGACTTTACTGAAAATCCTAATGATTTTTGGCATAAAATTAAAGATCATGTTCCATGAAGATATTTTGTAAACTTCCTACCCTAATTTTTATATATATATATATATATATATATATATATATATATAATATAAAGAGAGAAACTGCAACTGCGAACTGCAAAGAGCAGCCGACTGAGCTCTCACACTCGTGCATTTATAAATGCATTTAAAGAGCTTCCAAAAAATCGATATGGAATAGCTGCTCGGCCCAAACAGGGATGCGAGACCACTGAGGCTGCTGTCTAGCTGCAGGCAGGACTGACTGTGTGAGCAAAGGCGTAAGTGCATGCAGAACGTGAGAGCTGCATGTGTGTGTGTTTGCAGAGAGAGAGCGAGAGCAGGTGGCTGTGGCCTCCAGTCAAACCGACAAACTGCCCACCTCCAATTAGCACTTGACTTCACTGCATAGAGTTAAAAACGCACAACCTTCAATCCTCCAACACGGAGGAGAAGAGGTGTCTGGGTAAGGGTCGAAAGGTCAACCTGCTGAATTTTGAGAGAGCCGAGTTCGCAGCGGTTGCGATGTGTATAGATGTGTTTGACGTCAACCTCGCTTAGCCTTGCCGATCGGCGAAAATACCTGCCGGTTGCATTCGGGGGGAGGAGTTTAACACCGAGTCATGTCAGATGCTACAGGAACAACACTTGCTACATGGACGCGAACAGCACGTCCCTGTAACGTCTGGGGTCAAATTCACGCCAAAGCAACTTTGAAGTCTCTGAAAAATATGCTAATTGTATTTATTCGACAAATTCATGAACATGCACATCTTGTGTTACAAAATGCCTGTATACGTTTTTACCTAATCGGTGATGTCCGAGGGCTTTTTGACCCCACACAAAAACATTGCCGAAATTTGCACATAACAGGAGGTAAATCTCATGAAATGAGTGCAGTTTTCATTCCTCTCCACTTCAGAGGACTCATCCTGCATTCAAACGTGCCGGTCAATTGGAGATTGTATTGGTTCATTCTCGTTGTTTTAGTGTCATTGAGATCATTTTTTATGTTAAAGTTTTAGTAATTCTGTTTGTTTTGCCATTTTTATTCATTTAAAAAAAAAATGTCTGTTAATTGTTGTTTTTTATGAAAACAATTGTTCACATCAAGTTGAACTGAATGAAAATAAGTTTATTTTATTTGTATTTTATTTTATTTCTGTTTATTATATATTATTTTAATAAACAAAAATGTTTTAGTTGCAGCTTTTGTTAAATATGTTAATCCCATTCAACACACCGTTTGATTGGCCAGTTCAGGATGAGTCATCAGCTCCATCGTGTCATCTACAGTTATTATGTTAAGGGGTGGAGCATGGCTCTGTTATTATATTGAGGGGCGGAGCCATGGCTCAGGGACTCCAGTGCGTCATCGACAGTTATTATGTTAAGGGGTGGAGCATGGCTCAGTTATTATAGTGAGGGGCGGGGCCATGGCTCAGGGGCTCCAGTGCGTCATCGACAGTTATTATGTTAAGGGGTGGAGCATGGCTCAGTTATTATAGTGAGGGGCGGGGCCATGGCTCAGGGGCTCCAGTGCGTCATCGACAGTTATTATGTTAAGGGGTGGAGCATGGCTCAGTTATTATAGTGAGGGGCGGGGCCATGGCTCAGGGGCTCCAGTGCGTCATCGACAGTTATTATGTTAAGGGGTGGAGAATGGCTCTGTTATTATATTGAGGGGCGGAGCCATGGCTCAGGGACTCCAGTGCGTCATCGACAGTTATTATGTTAAGGGGTGGAGCATGGCTCAGTTATTATAGTGAGGGGTGGGGCCATGGCTCAGGGGCTCCAGTGCGTCATCGACAGTTATTATGTTAAGGGTTGGAGCATGGCTCAGTTATTATAGTGAGGGGCGGGGCCATGGCTCAGGGGCTCCAGTGCGTCATCGACAGTTATTATGTTAAGGGGTGGAGCATGGCTCTGTTATTATATTGAGGGGCGGAGCCATGGCTCAGGGGCTCCAGTGCGTCATCGACAGTTATTATGTTAAGGGGTGGAGCATGGCTCAGTTATTATAGTGAGGGGCGGGGCCATGGCTCAGGGGCTCCAGTGCGTCATCGACAGTTATTATGTTAAGGGGCGGAGCATGGCTCTGTTATTATATTGAGGGGCGGAGCCATGGCTCAGGGGCTCCAGTGCGTCATCGACAGTTATTATGTTAAGGGGTGGAGCATGGCTCAGTTATTATAGTGAGGGGCGGGGCCATGGCTCAGGGGCTCCAGTGCGTCATCGACAGTTATTATGTTAAGGGGTGGAGAATGGCTCAGTTATTATAGTGAGGGGCGGGGCCATGGCTCGGTGGCTCCAGTGGATCATCGACACTAATTATGTTAAGGGGCGGAGCCATGGCTCAGTTATTATATTGAGGGGCGGAGTCATGGCTCTGTTATTATAGTGAGGGCCGGAGTCATGGCTCTGTTATTATATTGAGGGGGCGGAGCCATGGCTCAGTTATTATAGTGAGGGGTGGAGTCATGGCTCTGTTATTATATTGAGGGGCGGAGCCATGGCTCTATTATAGTGAGGGGCGGAGTCATGGCTCTGTTATTATATTGAGGGGGCGGGGTCATGGCTCAGTTATTATAATGAGGGGCGGAGTCATGGCTCTGTTATTATAGTAATGGGTGGAGCCATGGCTCTGTTTTTATATTGAGGGGTGGAGCCATGGCTCTATTATAGTGAGGGGCGGAGTCATGGCTCTGTTATTATATTGAGGGGCGGAGTCATGGCTCAGTTATTATAGTGAGGGGTGGAGTCATGGCTCTGTTATTATAGTGAAGGGCGGAGCCATGGCTCTGTTATTATAGTGAGGGGCGGAGCCATGCCTTGGGGGCTCCAGTGCCGCCCAAAAAATCCTGAACACAGAATTGGTGAAAAACTGTTGAAGAGGTTTCAGCAATACATTTTGTAACATTTATAATGCGTTTGGAAACAATTCTCAGAATTGACTTTACAGGGACTTTAAGATATATCAGTGCAAATTGCTTTTCTTTTAAAATTCTGTGAAATCAGTGGAAAATGTTCAATTCAAATAGAAGAGGCCTGTTTGTTGGATAAACATGGCTAAAATGTCTCCTTTTAAGTGTTTCCAGCAGTCATAATGATTATGCATGAGTACTATTCATATTTTAGTATGGTTATGGGCACTAATCACAGTATTCACGTCACAGTACTGCCTTAATCACATTATAAGCGTGCATGTAAATGTAGCCAATGTAGTTACCAGCAGGGACTATACAAACCAGCCAAACCCAAACAACAACTGATTCTCCCTGATTTTACCCTGAAAAAATTGATCACACTGATAAGAGGCCCACGATGATATCCATCCAAACACCAATGGCTTGAGGTCAGCTTCCTCTCCCTGTCATTTCATATACACAATGACGACCCCCATCGCATAGGATGGAACATGCCAGATAATCATACCATCATCCCTCATTGGCTGCACATTTTCACAAAGTGGCCAAAGTGTCATGTAGTTCCCCTTTAGCGTGCCGAGAACGGCCGCTCAGGAAGAACTTAATGATGTGCTGATAACAGCTGATACCTGTTCCTCTGCCACTGCGCAATAAATATCCTCATTAATGTCAAGAAACCAAAGAGTGGCCCATTATTTAAAAGTTATGTCTTAATAAAGCCTCTTTTTCTTGATCTGAAGAGTGACACAATTTTCTGTTCTAATTCTGTGGCAATTATCCATCTTTTTTTTTTCATATAAGATTCGAATATCCAAGTAACATTTTAATTACAACAATAAATGAAGTTGTTACAGCTCAAACTCTGATAGTGTAAATTCTTATTAATATCTTAATTACTATTTGGAAATCCCTAATTGACTGTAATACTTAGCACTTCTATTGATTGTAGGTCATTTCAAATATAGAAATTGGTACAACAGAGCAAAAGAATCTCCGGTTATTGTTTTCCTGCTGTTTAATTATTCACTTTTCTATTAAGCACTACAGTAATTTCCCGAAGTCAAAATCCCATTTATTTTCTCCATAATGGAAGTGATTTTTTGGAGATGAAATGTATAAGCCTTTCAAAACAGACCTACTGTGACCATGATTTTAAGCTACATTTACGCATTTTATCTAGCAGATGCTTTCATCCAAAGTGCATTCAAGGTATACATTATACATGGCCTTGGTGTTGTAGCGCAGGAATGTTAAATGATGATATCTGCTTCTGTAGAGGACGCACGTTAACATTTTTTAAAAAGTTGTTTAATTGCAAAATTGAAGAGAAATCCTGTGAATTTAGTAATCAAGTCTCCCAACACATTCAAATGACTTTGTTTCAATAAATTGCGATAATAATAATAAATATAGCTGCGAGCAGCAATTAAGGGGCCATACACAACATAAGCGAACAAGAAAGCTAGCAGCAGACCAACAATGCCATAATGGACTATAATAGCAACTGAGACAAAGACACTGAATGTCATTTTTGAAGACAATCAGGCTAGTTAGAGCCAATTTCATGTTTTGCTCAATTATAGCGCCACCAAGTGGTGCAGTCCCACCTCTTTTTTGTGTGTGTCCTCAGAGTGCCCGCATACTTGAAAATATCTCATTTTGTTTATGAGTTATAGACATTTAGATGTATGAACACATAAAAAATGACCCACACCTGATTTGGATTGCATTTTTTTACTATTAAAAAAATGGCATTTGGCCATTAGAATTTAGTCAATGACTCTATGTTTTAAATTTTCCTGTGGTGGTTTTGTCTCAATCAGACGTTTCTAAGATATTCGCGAATGTTGTTTAAACGCTAAATCACAATGTTGCACTAATCATAAAGCGAAATCTAGCATGCTTGGTATCATTGGCAAATATTCAGGAGATGACTCCAATGAAAATAAGCCAACCACATCCAAAGCCATTTTTTCACGACTAGGTGGCGCTGGTCCGAAGCTTTTCAGACTCCCTCAGGGGATTGTGCCGATGACCCATCCCAAGTTTCGTAAATATACGTTCATTTGTTCGCGAAATACTGCATTTTACTACAAAATTGAAAATGGCCGACACCAGAAGTTATAAGCAAAAATTTCAATTTTTCGTATTTCCGGACCAGTAGGTGGTGCTGCAGCGAAATGCAGCATGTAACCATGCTTGTGATGACATGGACCAAGTTTGGTCTGAATAAGATAAAGCGTTGAGGAGATAGAGCCTTATGTCTATTTTCGCAAGTGCTTCGTAAAGTTCTAACAATTTTTGTTGGCATGGTCTAAAGATAATCTGGTTCAATTTTCCTGAAAATCAGAGCAACAGCCAAAGAGGACAATTCAACGCAATCGAATCGTCTAGAGCCAGGAATCACAGGAAAACAGTGCGCACTGGAGCTACCAAGCCATGGCCCCGCCCCTCTCTATAGTAACTGCGCCATGGCCCTGCCCCTCACAATAATAACTAAGCCATGGCCCCGCCCCCTCTATAATAACGGAGCCATGGCCCCGCCCCTCACTATAATAACTGAGCCATGGCCCCGCCCCTCTCTATAATAACTGCGCCATGGCCCCACCCCTCACTATAATAACTAAGCCATGGCCCCGCCCCTCACTATAATAACTGAGCCATGGCCCCGCCCCTCACTATAATAACTGAGCCATGGCCCTGCCCCTCTCTATAATAACTGAGCCATGGCCACGCCCCTCTCTATAATAACAGAGCCATGGCCCCGCCCCTTTCTATAATAACTTGATGAAGCCATGGCCCTGCCCCTCTCTATAATAACTGAGCCATGGCCACGCCCCTCTCTATAATAACAGAGCCATGGCCCCGCCCCTTTCTATAATAACTAAGCCATGGCCCTGCCCCTCTCTATAGTAACAGAGCCATGGCCCCGCCCCTCACTAAAGTAACTGAGCCATGGCCCCGCCCCTCTATATAATAACTGAGCCATGGCCCCGCCCCTCTATATAATAACGGAGCCATGGCCCCGCCCCTCACTATAATAACTGAGCCATGGCCCCGCCCCTCACTATAATAACTGTCCATGACACATCTCTGTAGCTACCGAGCCATGGCCCCGCCCCTCACTATAATAAATTAGCCATGGCCCCGCCCCTCTCTATAATAACTGAGCCATGGCCCCACCCCTCACTATAATAATGGAGCCATGGCCCCGTCCCTCACTATAATAACTGTCGATGACGCACTGTAGCTACCGAGCCATTGCCCCACCCCTCACTATAATAACTGATCCATGGGCCTGCCCCCTCTATGATAACGGAGCCATGGCCCCGCCCCTCACTATAATAACTGTTGATGAAGCACCGAGCCATGGCCCCGCCCCTCACTATAATAACTGTTGATGAAGCACAGAGCCATGGCCCCGCCCCACACTATAATAACTGATCCATGGCCCTGCCCCTCTGATGATAACGGAGCCATGGCCCCTCCCCTCACTATAATAACTCTTGATGAAGCACTGTTGCTACCAAGCCCTGGCCCGCCCCTCACGATAACAACTGATCCATGGCCCCACCCCTCTCTATGATAATAGAGCCATAGCCCCGCCCCTCACTAATAACTGAGCCGTGGGTGTTTCTAGCCCTTATAGTTAAAAAGTTATCATAAATATAAGTGCAAGTTTGGACAGTTGGTGGTTTAGGGGGATTGAGTTAGAGGCTTCAAATTTGCTATGGTGACAGACCAGACTGGCCTCCATCATTGTGCCAAATTTCGTAACTTTCCTGCAAGCGGTTCTGCCAAAGACTTCCAGAGCAAAAGAAGAACGCCATTGGATACAATAGGTACCTACGCATAATAACACTATAGTCTATTAAAAACAGTATATTATTTTATCTACCTCATTTAAAAGTCAATAGTTAACTATAAAAGGCAATAGTTTTATTGTACTAATTTGATTACACATCATGGGATGAGTAGATAATTCCGTATTTTTTTCAGAGTTTCAAATATTTTTTTAAACATTGAACCAAATCTTTATTGAAGATTTTTTTGAATGCCTTCAGAGAAATTTAACGGGAAAAATGGCGACAAACAAACAACCCTGCAAACAGGGAACATTCTCAGAACGTTCTTGGAAGGTTCTCTCAAAGTTATGAACAAACATTCTCCCAGTAACATTGGAGCATTCATTCAAACTTTTCTGCTCTTTAACAATGTTCTCAAAAAACGCAACGTTTTTACCTTAAACATTTAGTTGGATGTTCGCCTGAGATTTTTCAAACGTTACAACCTTTTTTTCTTAGAATGTGCTGAGAAATAGCATTCACATAATGACTGCAAAATAATGTTAACGTTCACATAACCAAGAAACATTTCTAATGCTCAGTTTTTTGAACTAAACAGGAACGTTCGCAAAACATTCTTAGAACGTATTTTTGTTAGCTGGGAAAGCCTCTGTAAAAGCGCCTGGCCGCTTTATCGTGGCTTTCAAAAGCAGCGGCTGACATGTTCATCTCTTAGTTCTAACGCATCTTTTCCTGATAGTCTTAACCTGGAGCAAAGAACAAGAGGAGCTAATAGGGTGCGCCACGCAAGCGCGTCCAATAACCGCACACACATAAACACGCGGCTCACAGGCCAATCATTTGAAACATATAGCATCAGTCTTTCAATTTGATCCCTCTCCCCTCCGCAAACCTCTCCCGTAACATCATTATTGATGGCGGATCTAAATCCTCCTCTGACAGGGCTGTGTTATCCGGGCTCGGGGGAAATGCAAATTGATTCCAGATCTGAAGTGGCATTTTTTGAGGGCCTGAACATATTACGCGCTCTGTCATTTCAGGCCCGACTGGAAGAATCACAGGTAAATGTCAGTCTCTATCTCCCCCGGTGAGTGTTTCTCACAACGACTGCAGCGCAAACAGCCGTCTGATGTTTGATATGGGAAGCGTCTCTCGTTTTCTCACGCTGCTCTGTTTATCACACATGAAAATCAGATATCGCTGCCTCAGATGAGTGATTGACTCATACCAAACCTGGGTTAATATGGAAGCACACATACTGTACACTTGAAATGACAATTTATGAAATTTAACATCACATTTGGACTGCCAATACAGATACAGTTCACTGCTCTAAAACCTATACAACCTTGTTGTATAAGGTCTGCAAAGGCAACTCCCTAATAAGGGAGCATGACTAGTTTTACTTGTGATATTCCACCGAAGACAGTGGTTGCGGGTAGTCGTGGCCTGATGGTGAGGGAGACGGGCTTTTAACCTAAAGGTTGCTGGTTCGATTCCCATGCCGGAAGGAATTGAAAGTGGGGATTGTGAATAAACCCTTCGATACCATGACTAAGAAGTGCCCTTGAGCAAGGCTCCTAACCCCTAATTCCCTCACTTGTAAGTCGCTTTGGATAAAAGCGTCTTTTAATGGTTGCGAACTAATGTCTAAATGTTGTCGGTAATCTACTTTGCACTCTTGCAAACTATTAAAACTAGTTTTTAAATAAAGTTGTCAGTAGCTTAAAAGTCTATAACCTAAGTTGGGTTGTAGGCTTTTAAGCTTCTGACAACTTTATAGCTTAACTTTAGCTTTTGACTTTTTTGTTAATATATGGAATTTTTTGGAATTTTAAAATTCCAAATTTTGGAATTTTGGAATTTCTGTTTCCATTCTAATTTCAGTTAAGGTTTTAGTCATTTTTGTCGTTTTTATTAGTTTTTGTGTGTGTGTGTGTGTGTGTGTGTGTGTGTGTTCCTATTGTTTTAGCTTTAGTTATTTTAGTCAAGTAATGAAAATGTTTGGGTTTTTTAATGATTTTAGAGATAATTTCAAATATAATAACTCTGCTTCTGGCGATTGTATTTACGCTAAGTGTTGTGTTAACTTGTGAAGATTATCTTGAGGGACAGAATCATACACTTTTGTTGGTCACAGAGCTTATTTTCTGCAATAATCCAAAAGACAATGGAAAAATTTTACTAGTTTTACTAGCTTACTTCCGGGTTGGCCTACATCATCCCTACAGCACTCTATAAGCACAAAAAATACAAAATCCCAAATAAATATTGGGTAAAACAGTCAATTTCTAATTGCATTATTGGATCGCTCTATGCACAAAGGATACATGGTGCACTGCTTTCCTCTTGCAGTAGCCTTCACGTTGACCCTAAAATGCTGTAAATGGATTGTGAACAAAGCTCAAACGCCTCTTTTGTGTGTCAACTGGAGCTCTTCAGAGTCTAAATTAATCAGTAAGCACACCTGTAGTTCAAAAAACAACCGCATTTTTGTCTCCAAACAAGAACCATTTCCAACAGAGGACATTTTGAAATAACTGAACCATATGTGAACGTTCATGTTCCTGCCTAAAGATCTCAAGACTCTAAAACGTGAACTGTATGAAAAGGTATGAGCGAGACTTGAGCGGTTATGATATAGATTTACTGACAAGAGAAGGAGGAATTAAAATGGAACGACTGAATGACAGGAAGGGAAATCTGGAGAAAAAGAAAGAGTGCTGGAACAGTGAAATAAAGGGGAAGCAGATGGGTGAAAATGAAGGTCAAATTGGATTGGGAGGTTTGTCAAAATGTGATGACATAAGCAATCTGTACACTGTTATTGCACTTTGCTGGAGGTGGAGGGAAACATTTTAAAATTACAGGAAAAAAAAAAGAAAAGGGGAAAAATGGGAAAGAAAGCGCAGGAGCTGCTAGCTCTCTGCCAGGAATGATCGCCTCAAGTGTTTTCTCTTTGTTCCCTCGCCGATTCACTTTCCTCCATCTCTGGCTCGTTTGTACTTGCTCTATTCCTCCTATAAGAAAAGAAAAAAAAATGTCAATTGAGATCTCTTCAATATCTCAATTGTTTCCCCTAAACCAGTGGTTCTACACTGGTTGGTCACAGGTGTTCTGAGGGTTGCGGACAGAAGCGCTAAATGCAAAAACCAAAACAATACTAAATGGAAATAAATATGCATTGAAAAAAAAAAAATGGTGTAGGAACAACTTTCACTCAGAAATTGCTAGTAAGTTTCACAATGAAGAACAAAGAAACTGCAATTAACACATTGAATTAAAATTGACATCAATGGTTCCATGAAGAATCTTTAAAATCCATGGGACCTTCCCAGTTATTATGGTGGAAAACATTCTTTAGATGATTAAAATGTTCTTCACTCTAAGGTTCTTTAAAGAACTGTTCTTTGTGAAAACCCCCTATTGGAACCTTCCTTTATTTTATTATTCTATTCTTTATTTTATAAGAGCAGTATTTTCCATGGAAGCCTGTTTCTGCCACTGAATAAAAAATAAAAAAAGGTAATTGTGACTTTTTTTATCTCGCAATTGCAAGTTTATATCTCAAAATTGTGACTTTTTTTTTCAAAATTGAGAGTTATGAAGTCATAATTGTGTGATGTAGTCGCAACTGCGAGTTATATAGTCAGAATTGCATGATATAAAGTCAGAATTACATGATATATAGTCACAATTGTGAGTTATAAAGTCAACATTGTTTTATATACAGTCACGATTGCGAGTTATAAAGTCTGAATGGCGTGAAATAGTCGTAATTGTGAGTTATAAAGTCAGAATGGCCTGAAATAGTCGCAATTGTGAGTTATAGTCAGAATTGCATTATATATAGTCAGACTTGCATGATATAAAGTCAGAATTACATGATATATAGTCACAATTGTGAGTTATAAAGTCAACATTGTGTTATATTTAGTCACGATTGCGAGTTATAAAGTCAGAATGGCGTGAAATAGTCGCAATTGTGAGTTATAGTCAGAATTGCATTATATATAGTCACAATTGCGTGATATATAGTCGCAATTGTGAGTTATAGTCAGAATTGCGTGATATATAGTCACAATTGTAAGTTATAAAGTCAACATTTTGTTATATATAGTCACGATTGCGAGTTATAAAGTCAGAATGGCGTGAAATAGTCGCAATTGGGAGTTATAATCAGAATTGCGTGATATATAGTCACAATTGCGAGTTATAAAGTCAGAATTGCATTATATATAGTCACAATTGTGAGTTATAGTCAGAATTGCGTGATATATAGTCACAATTGTAAGTTATAAAGTCAACATTTTGTTATATATAGTCACGATTGCGAGTTATAAAGTCAGAATGGCGTGAAATAGTCGCAATTGGGAGTTATAATCAGAATTGCGTGATATATAGTCACAATTGCGAGTTATAAAGTCAGAATTGCATTATATATAGTCACAATTGCATGTTATAAATTCTGAATTGCGTGATATATAATAAATTGCGAGTTATAAGTCTGAATGCTTAGTTTGACTTTATAACTCGCAATTGCAATTTTATATCACGTCATTCAGAGGAAAAAGCACGAATTGTGAGATAAAAAGTCGCAATTACCTTTTTCATTTTCTGTTCAGTGGAGGAAGCAAGCTTCCATAATTTTCTTCTAAAAAAATCTTCATAAATTTTTTTTACAGTGTGTGTAAATATACACGTCCTGCAGGCTGATTTTAACTGTGTATAAATATGACAGCAAAATAAAATTAAAGTTCATTAATTAATACATATTATATTTTTGTTACATTTTGAAAACAGTTTTGGGTCTCCACTTAAAAACCCTGAATCCTGAAGCAAAAACGGTTGAGAACCACTAGATTAGATTGAAGGGAGAGAAAATTGAGATTTGTACTTGAGCAAACGACCCCAGAAACCTCACGAATGTCTTCCACAGTTTCAGAAGAGACCACCAAGACAGTCTTCAGTCAAAGCCAGAGATCTCGATATGAGCTCAAACATTCCCATTAATGGCACAGCTCAAATATTATGTCAAGAATTTGATTCTGAGACAACATTGACGCTTCAGCTGAGATCTCCATTAAGTCTCCTGAGCGAAGAAAAAGCTATACCCATTTATTTCTCTCTCTCTCGTCTCTGCCTCCTACCAGCCCTCACACACACGCATGGATGGATGCCAGATGAAGAGGAGAGGCATATCTGGATGTAATGTCATTATGAACGCTTCCCTTAAAGCTCAATCATAACTCCGTTATGAGCGATACAGCTCTTTATATGACACAAATGAAGTCGTCCATCTTCCCTCGGATTGAGTCATCAATTTCCCTTGGCGATAAGGCTCGTTTGCAGTACCTAATCATCTGTCTGCTCTGCGCTGTCCTGCAGGCTGATCGGATGGCGCTTTTGAATACTGCTACAACAAGCATGACAATCGTAGCCGTCCATTAAGATTGAAAGGCCTCCATTATGGTGCCCGCCTGTGGGGGGAACTGAGCTTTTCTTTGTGCGTGAAACACGGGGGCCGCGTAAATCACTCCGCTCGACTGGGTGTTTATTGATTACAGCCACTTGTGCGCTGAATTCTGTGCTGAATAAAGGAGGGGATTTATTTTCCTCACTGTCAGAGTGTCGGCGCACAGGCACAGTCGCTCAGGAGAGTTACAGCTCAAGGTGCGACGGGGCTACGGGTGAGATTTCTATAGGAGCGCGCGCACGCTCTTGTATACTCTGTGATAGCAACCCCGCTGGGCCATTGATTTCTTTGATGCCCTGTAATGAAGCAATGCTGAGACATAAATTATGTATTAACCAGCAGACAGGCGATGACCTCTGATTCATTCACAACCTGTTATGTTTATACAGTCATACAGCAGGCCGGCTACGCTTTCACTTTCATACTGCCGTTTCGCTGAGAGGGACACTACGGGTCACAAATTTTCTGGGCGCCATTTAACGGGCCCTCTTTTGTAGAAAGAAAGCATTGAACGAACTACATTTTTTTTTCAATTGTTCCTACCAGCAATTTAGTTTGCAATGGGGGTGGGCGATATGTCCAAATTCTTATTTCACGAGACATTTTGAGTTATTTGATGCCATTTCTGTTACTAATAAATTACAAACAATATATAAAAAATATGTTTTTCAGGTACAATAAGTTTATTTAGCATGTAATTTAATATTGTCCCAAATATAAGACGTACCTTTTGGACAAAGGCTTTCTGAAGACTAAATCTCTTGTGTTTTATTGAGAAAAGGCATTTGTTTGAAAATTATTTGCATATTGCATTTTTTTCATATTCTTAATTTTTGTATTGGAATTATGGTAAATATTGGCCAACAAAAATTGAAACCACATTTAAAAATAAACAATTTTTGGCATTCCATAAAAATACATTGCAGCTTATCTGAATTATATAACAATTGACCCGTCGCTAACAGTTTGATTGACAGGCGATCTGACCAATCATAACCCGCGAATCTGCCATTTTGTCCGACAAAGCAGTCAGGGAGTTAGTAGATTAACGTTGGTGAACTTGAACTTGATAAATTGTGCGTACTCACGTCTTTCTTTTTCCTTCTGATGTTCATTCATGCTTATTTGATGCTATAAATGAACTAGTATGAAGAGATCAGCGATCTGTCACGACACATTAAAGAGACACTAGACGTATTACGTATATGAAACTGTTTCATATGTCTGTTGACGCGTTGTCAGTGTCGCGATGTATTTTTCACTACGTGAGAACATGATGTGTGGCGTGAGAGTGCATGGCTTGTCGGACATAGCAACAGTAACTAAAAAACTTTGGTCAATTAGAATTATGGTTTTTCATTGACAGTAGAAGTGAAATCTTATTGTAGTTTTGAAATATGGGTACCGACTTCTATTTTAAAATCACGTACAGGGAAAGTTTGGGTCACGCGGCTCTCAGCGTCTAATAGCGTCTTTTGTGCTCGCAATCTTTTAACATTACACTCTGACACACTGTTTTTCTTGGCACACTTGTTTTACGAGGATTTGGCGCCTCCTATCGTTACGGGTGTATTATTGATAAGTCTCTAGACCCTGGATATAAGACGAACCATTGTCTTATATTCAGAACAATGTGGTCATCAAATGCAAAAGTAAAATATTGCATAGTCTTCAATGTATGAATTAAATATAATTGTATTATTATTAAAGTTAGAAAAGTTATTTTTGGTCAAGAGCAGGAAGTTATTTTCTCTTTTGTTTGATTCACATTTCCGACACAGAGCAGCAGGATTGTTAGGCTGCTGTCACTTTAAGAACGCCTACGTCACGTGTGACCGAATGAGCGCTGGTGGTTAAAAACTATATAATTTCTAAAATTTTTTCTCTAGATGAGACTATTATTCCTCGTCTGGGATCATGTAGAGTCTTTGAAGCTGCACTGAAACTGACATTTGGACCCGTTGAACCCTGTTGAAGTCACTATATGGAGAAAATCCTGGAATGTTTTCCTCAAAAATCTTTCGACTGAAGAAAGAAAGACATAAACATCTTGAAATGACATGGAGGCGAGTAAATGATCAGGACATTTTAATTCTGAAGTGAACGAATCCTTTTAAAACGTGAGCACGATCAGTGTAGCTTGATTCTCGAACGAATGATTCTAATTCTTTCCATGAATAGTTAAAAACGAATTACCACTTTGAATCAATCACTGAATTGAATAAAGCAGTTACTAAATCAATGACTGACTCACTTATTGAACAGCAGGTTGTCATTGTTTTCAGTAATGCAGGTTTTGTGTCAGTATCACTATTGACCGTTAAGCAGCCTGTTATTAAATATCCACAAAACGATTTTTCATTTATTTATTGTAATGAAAGAACGTGAATCTTTTGTAACATTACCTAATTGTCACGTTCTACTCCATATGGCAAAAAAGAATCATGATTTGACCCTCATGTGGCTCAGTTTAATTTTTTTCTGTAAAGGGAGAAAACTTCTCTTTTAAAAGTCTCCCAACAGAGCTACAAATTAGACTCGCTGCAATTTGAGCGAGTGAAGCTTTTCAACGGCTCTGCTCCCAGAACTCTCCAAGCTGTAAATCTGTGCCGAATCTCCCTGTTTATGGTCAAACCTCCCAGGAGCCCGGTGTCCAGAGCTCTGCTGGGATTCTCTCCGGCTGTAAAGTGCTTCCTGAGTAATCATTACTCACAGTTTTGGAGCGGCGCTGGCTGGCAGCGTGTTGATATTTTCTCCGTCCTTTTCATTAATTGAGTATTGACGGAGATTGGAGAGTCATTACACCTCATTGATCTGCTTTAGCTCTGCGGCCGCGTGTTGCCAAACTGGCGGACGAACGGCGAGAGCTTCGGGGAATTAGTTTAAAGTATATAACTCAACATCATATCATAACCAGCATCTCAGTGTGAGTGCCTAGAGAGCTAAATGAACCAGCTTCTGCCTCCTTGAGCTGATTTAGGACGGGCTTCATTTGTACAGCTCTGGAATTGGATCCGCCACTTATTTCGAGTGGATATGCCTCTGAAATAAATTCATGCTTTGGCCTCTACATATGTTGCAGGGGTGAAAAAATCAAGTATAATAATAATGCCGACAATATATCAACCAAAAAATGTAAATGTGTTTTGTTAAAGGCACAATATGTAAGATTTCTATATTAAAATATCCCAAAACCACATGCACGATGTTGTATATTTCGTTCAGCTGTGTACTTGTGTACATTATCCTAAATGTTTCCAAGAATTTGTAGATTTTGAGAAATTCACAATTTTGTCGCCTGTCACTGACGTAATGTCTACGTTTTCCCTGGTTTCCGCTTGTACTGCATTAGTGCCCATGGCAACTGACACGTACAGCTGCGTAACATGTAACGGAATGCTGTTGTTGTTTCATTCAAACATTATGGCAGGCAGACTTTGGGACAAAAGGAGAAATAAAACGAGGATCAATATCGGCGTGGCGTTTCCGAGATGGCGAGAGCTTTGCGGCAAACTTTGACTTGACAGAGCACGTTATTAGACAAGATAAGCAGATTTAGGCTACATAATGTTATAATCAATGTTATAAAGCTCAACACGACGAAGTGTTAGAATATCATCAGTATGATAATCTAATGTTGATCTAGCTTACTGTTAAGTCTCATACAGAAAACAAACTAATACTAAACATTAAAACTTTCAACACACTCAAATACAGTTTAGTATGATAGTGTAACGGTAGAGCAGTGTTTCTCAAACTTTTTCAGCCCAAGGACCACTTTATCTTACAATTTTTTTCTGAGGACCAGAATCCCACTCTAACACGCCCCCCAAAAACAACAAAATAGGAAGGATAAACTCAATTTAAGTTCAATATGCAACTGTTTCAAGTCAAAAACTAATTATTCAAACACAAATGCAATGATATGATCACAAATTATATTTCATTTGAAAAAGTAAATGTGAAAAGAGCTGCATCTTAATATGAACAACAAACTTAATGTCCAATATCACTGAAATGACTGGGATTTTACACACACAAGAAAAACTAGTACATTACAAAACTAATAGATCTGTGGATTTTATATTTTGAGATTTTCATCTAAAACTTAACGTGAATAATAATGATGAGTTTAGGTCATCTTTTCGCGGACCACTAGGGGGCGCTGGCGGAGAATTACTTATAATTTTAAGAATTACTGCGTTAGACCAAGTGAAACAGCACTGCGTTTCCTCACAGTTTTAACTCGTCAAATAAACTGACCTGTATGAGTAGTATTTCAGCACTTATGAGTAGTTCGGTAGAATGAAATCTCCTCGTTTCTTTATATCCCGCGGGACTCTCGTGTGTCACTGATATCTGTCTCTCATTAGTAATCGCGTCCGCGATTCTCGGCCTCGTCCTGCTTCATCCATAAACATGATTTCCCCAAAACCATTATTAGATCCATCTGCATGACGACAAGTTCCATGATTCCATATTCGCTGTGCCATCAATCAACGCCTTTGTTATTGTTTTGAAGAGTTTAGCGACCCCTAGCGGCGAAAAATACATATTGTGCCTTTCATCAATTCCGTTTATGGTGGAAAACTACTATTTCCTGAATATTGCATGCTAAATGACCACTTTTTTTAAAAACATAGGTGCAGTTTTGAATATAGACGTTTTGGATGCAGTCAACAGCATAAAAACTGCAGAAATAGTAAGAGTTGCATGCTATTTCTAACATGCTGTAGTCTCAGTCACGCCTTATGATGGCACCAGGAATTCCTCTTAAGTAGTTTCGCTTTTTAGAGATGCTTTGGCACAGAAAATACACATTTCTGCAATAAAAGCATTGACAAATGTACAAGTCTGTATTTTCTCCTTCCAAAAAAGGAGGGAAGGAACAGGAACTGCTAGCCACATCTGCTAAGAACAAAGGTCACTGACAAAAATGTTAACGCTAGGCATTTCAATTGCATGTTAAATGTGCTGCTGTTGTCGATTTATGGCAGTTGCTTCCTTGACATTTTTACAAAGTTTCTGTTTAAATCTTAGGTCAGGTTTCAGTGATATACGGGCCCATGAGTTCAGGGGTTTTGAGAGCACTTTCATGGCCTGTTGTGAACTTAAAAAACATCGTCGACGATAAAAACATTTGTATATGCCGTTCGCAACCGAGCGTGTTAGGAATAAACCAACTCACTCCAGAGTGGCTGGGAAAAAAATGCGGCATTTCAATCCATAAATGTAAATACGCTGCTGCTCATCTCTGATGATAATGTACCACTTTTGTGTAGGTTGGTGTTAGCAGAGAGAGACGGAAAAAGAAGATCTTTCTGCTAGTGGGTAAAATCTATTGATTGAGAATTCCTACAGCTCTGGAGTGATAAATATTCATTGCGGAATCTGATTGTGAAATGGTGATCAGCATTTGAACGGATCGCTTTCCGTGCCTCAACATCAGCGGATGTAATTGCTTGACCACAGCTGCTACCGCGCGAGCTCACCCACAGCTTTATATTCACGCGGGAGGCCGGAAAAAAACCTGAACATGCAAAAGCTTGAATGTTTAAAGGAACAGTTAAAGCAAAAATGGAAATTCTGTCGTTGTTTACTCACCCGTGTGCTTCAGTAGAATACAAAAGGAGAACTTTTGAAGCATCTTCACATTTGTTTTCCAAGCAGTGAGAGCTTACGTCTACGTCAAGCTCCTAAAATGACAGAGAAATACTTGTAAAAGTAGTTGATGCAACACCATAATTCTTCTTATGTTAAACCTAGCTTTTGATGCGCCATTTTGAAATGAGATTTTAGTGCTTTGGCAAAGGGGAAGATTACAAGGCTATCAGATTATCATTCTGTTCTTCACACCAATTTATCATATGAGTTTAGAAGACTTGGAATTAAGTCTATTAATTGTATAGCACTTTATATATATATTGTTTAAAGCAGCTTTACAGAAACTCATTGTTATGTCTATAATGCCTTAAAGCGAGGACTTACATAATAGGGTAAAAAAATGAACCAACACTTTCTCCTACTGATTAATCAAAGTGCACTGATTTGTTTTGTAGAACAAGCTTTCTAAAATGTAACGTTTAAATATGCGAATGAGTCGTGTAATTAAATATGCAATAATTTACAGCAATTTACAGAACAGAAATATGAATATTGGAGAAAGCCAGGCTCAAAATTGTTTATTTTTATTGACGTATTCGAGATAATGGTTTTATAGAGAGGTTTTTCCATCTTATTTTATCACTCCATAAATCAGAAAATACATATTTTAGGAATCAGGTGAATGAAATATTAACAAACCATCTACACATGCAAAAAAAAAAAAAAAAAAAAAAAGTGAAGAAATAAGTGTAATAAAAATAAAATAAATACTCAAATGTGTATTTTGGAGGGAGTTTTTTTTTTCCAGTTACTGTATGGAAGCAAATTAGTTAATTAGTAAATTGACAAATGCCTGAAAGTTTTTACAGTATTAGGGCTGGACACTATGACAATATTCCATTTATTTTGCAATGGAGAGAACTTTGGTAATGCACTCTAAAAAAATGCTGGGTTAAAAACAACCCAAGTTGGGTTGAAAATGGACAAACAGCAATTGGGTTGTTTTAACCCAGCGATTGGGTTAAATGTTTGTGCACCCTGTTTTATTTAACCCAACTATTGATTAGAAATGACTATATGTCTGGTTTAAAATGAACCCAAAATATGTTGGAAATTAACATGTATTAATATGTTTAATAAACAGACATTCAATAAAAAAATGTAATGAATAATACACTCTAAAAAAAAATGCTGGGTTATTCACCCAAGTTGGGTTGAAAATGGACAAGTCCAGCGATTGGGTTGTTTTAACCCAACAATTGTTTAAAAAAAATGACTATATGTCTGGCTTAAAATGAACCCAAAATATGTTGGAAATTAAAAATAAGACACTAGAGGCAACAATAATCAAAAATGAACATTTATTAAACATATCATCTAATAAATGTTCATTTTAAACAAGCAATACAGTCATTTTCAAACAATAGTTCAGTTAAATAAAACTACCCAGCAAGTTATGCAAACATTTAACCCAACGGCTCGGTTAAAAAATGACCCAGTCGCTGGGTTTGCCCATTTTCAACCCAACTTGAGTTGTTTTTAACCCAGCGTGTTTTAGAGTGTAATTAAACAATCAATATGTATTAAATTGCTTATTAATAAATGTTCACCTTCAATATTATCATTGCCTCCAGTAATTATGAGTCCAACATATTTTAGGTTCATTTTAAACCAGCCATATAGTCATTTTTAAACAATTGTTGGGTTGTTTTTAACTCAGCATAGTGTAAGATTTATAATGTTTGTCATTTTAGAGCTTGATAATATTTTGCAAATTAGAGAAAAGATCATTTTGGAAGAACACAAAGTCAAGTAAATATATTGTCACATTTCATTTTTATTTGGCTGTGTGCCTTTAAAACCTCTCACACTCTGTCTTCAGGACATCTGATGACAGATACTAATAAGATTCGTTTCTCCTTGCGAAGATTCAAAGAGAAAGATTCCCTCGATCCATTCCACGCACATTCAAAGGCAGGAGACTCTGCCCAAACTCTCTCCCCTTCATTATCATTCTCAGGTTATCCGCCGCCAAGCGAATCTGGAGCGCAAATGAATTAGTGAGAATTAAGGAGCCTCTGTGGTGTGAACCCTCTCCAAATCTCTGCTAAGATGAAAGGTACACAGCTACCGTCTCATGCACCTAAGCTCCGAGGGATCAAGCACCTTCACGAGTCTCCTTCTCTTCTCTCGCCCTCTTTCTCTGAAATAGCAACAGCGCAGGCAGTTAATGTAGCCTAACGTCTGCTGACCGTGGGCTGGGCCGCTTGGGAGACGAGCGGCTTTTCATACCGGTATCGGAGGACCGCACCTCCGATCGCTGGCGATTAATTACAGACCGAGAGCCGTGCGGACGACGATCTCCTTTCTCCAGGCTGGCCTTCCGCTCATCTGAGCCCCTCACAGGAAATCAAAGACCACGACGTCACCCGGAGAGCTCAATGACGGTCTGTTCGCCTTGCTGCCGGCCGTCGTGGAAGAAAGCTCAATGGTGGCATTTAGCACCAAGGTTTGAGCGGATATTCACACAAAGCTTCTGTTTCCTCCTACTTAACACAAACACAAAAGAATTTAGGAGCGCTACGATATGATACACCAGCGGTTCTCAAACAGAGGGCCTCAACAAACCTCCAAAGGGGGCCCTCAAGATGACTAAAAATTAAAAATAAGCATGAAAATGAGCTAAAACCACAAAAAAATCAGGAGATTTCTTATTATTCAAATCTTTTTTTTAGAATAAATATCCATCTTTTTAGTTTTATCAGGTAGAAATAGTATATTTGTGGGCGATGACAAGCCTTCTTTTACAGAAATCGCTTTTTAAGGACTACAACAAACAGCTGGTAGGGACTACAACGAGCTTCTTCCTGGGTTGGTGATGTCACAAACACCAGAATTTGCATAAACCACGCCCCCGAGAGCACACAACAAAGGGGGCGGGGCCATGTTGGGCTGCTTTAGAGAAGAGGAAGAGTTGTTGTAGTCGAGTGTTGTTGAAAAAACATGACGACACATGCTAGTGATGAGTTGATCAACTCCGCAGCAACTACATCAATTTATCCACGAACCGTTCAGAAACGTCTAAAAGTTGGAACTTCTTCCCGAGTCTCTCCATCAGTTTGAACAATGTAAGGATGAACACCGTCTGCGTGAGATTCTCCAGCTTTGTTGTTGTTGAGCTGTTAAAGCTCCGCCCCCTTTCCAGAAGGCAGCAGCTCGTTTGCATTTAAAGGGACACACACAAAAACGGCGTGTTTTTGCTCACACCAAAAAAGAGGCAAATTTGACAAGCTATAATAAATGATCTGTTGCGGATTTTGAGCTGAAACTTCAGACAAATTCTGGAGACACCAGAGATTGATGTTACATCTTGTGAAAAGGTAAAGGAGTGTTTATAACACCTTTGATTACCAATGATTACTACATTGCTGTATAAGTAGTATAACACTTTGAATGGATGTAAATTGACCTTCTAAAGGGTTTAAAAGTACATGTATGCAAATCCAGACACCCATATTGTCTTTTTAAAATGGCATAATTTAAATGGGCTTGTCTACAATCCGCAATTGGTTTTTGCACTCAAATACACTGTAAAAAAAAAAAAAAAGATTTTTTGAGGTTGTAAATAAAACACAAACAAAGATAACTGGTTTTTTGTTTTAACAAGAAAATATTGTCTTTTTTCTCTTTCAAAAAATCATATTTAAAAAAAAAAATTGTTTTCATTTTCATTTCAGTGTGTGTACAGACCCAAAGGCAGCTATGAAGCTATGAGAGAGAGAAAAAAAAAAAAATTAAATATATTTCAACAGTCAGGGGGAAGAAAACAACCAATTATGTTCTTCGAGCATTTGTTTTTTTGTTGTTGTAAAAGTAAAAGCCTCTTTGAACCAAGGTGGGAAAAAAAATCCTATAACACAAAATTTGAATTAGGTGGAAAATGTCTTATGTTGGGTTAAAAATGTTCTGTTGATTTAAAAACGATTACAGATAATATTTTATATTCTATGAATAAATGGGCTATACATATAATACCTATATCTTCGGGATCCCTCCAAGAAGGGCCTTTAGCATTAAACAGTCTGAATTCACTCGTGTGCGTTGCTGTCAGAATAAAAAAAAGACCAAAAGTAAATAAATAAATAAAACAACCCCAAACATGCAGTGAAGTCTGTCTGTGTTTTGCACTATGCCCCCCGTCCATCTCGCCCTCCTGCCAGCCCAGTTTTACAGCAGACTGCAAGTTCTGCCTTTCTCTAAGCCCGGCTCTTTCTCCATCACACGCTGCCCTTGTGCCGGACATCAAATGACCACTCAACCCCCCGAGGAGCGCTCGAGTTCCCACCTCCTCATTTGAGCAGCCGCCCGCTCTCCCCCGGCTCGCTCCGCGCGGGGACGCACGACATCTGCCTGTCTGAGAGAGGGAGGCGTTCGCGGACCCCTCTGCCCGTCTGTCAGCGGATCATATTGGCCTGTCACGCCATCCAGCACTTATTATTCAGTACAGGGAGAGCGGAGGAAAGGAAAAAAAAGAGTCGGGGGAAAACGAGAGAGAGAGAAGTGCAGAAAACATTTTCATGGATTTCAGATGCTTTATTGTTTGTGCCAGATTGCCCCACAGATACATGTAACCGGTTTTATCCACCAATGTTTACGCTGTAATCATTATCACATAATCTAATTACTGCTGCTTTCCACAAACCCCCAGTCCGTCAATGAGAGGCGCTGCAATCGATAGAGAGGAATTTGCATAAAAATCTATTTGGCAGCCTGAGCGAATGGCGGCCAGGATCAAGATGTGAGCTGTGGGGATGAAGACGCCGCTGGCCCGCCGAACACATCCACAGCAGACAGAGGTGAATATGTCTTTACAAAGAGTCGGGCTGGAATTCATCATGCGCTGTGCAACATTTCTGTTTTTGTGCTGAGTGTATTCATGTTTATGATTTTAATGCGCTTTTCATTTGACCATTACGTTTCCTAAAGGCTGCATCGTTAAACTAATTTCCCTCACTTTCTCGTCCTGCCAAGCGCACATATGGATGGGCGAGTTTAAACAACCCTTACAAAAAAGAACTGAAGTATATTGAAGTAGAACTGCAGTACCAAGTAGTTTAACTGCAGTTTAATTCAGATTTGCAGTATAGTCACAGTTCAACTGCAGTACATTGAAGTTCAACAGCAGTAAAACTGTAGTATAAGTACAGCTGCAGTAAAATGAAGTACAACTGAAAGTTGCATGAAGTATAAAAACAGTATAACTGCAGTTTTATTTGACTAGTACTTTAGATGTATTGCAGTATAGTTGTACTCCAGTAAAACTACAGACATTTTAGGTTACACTGCAATACTGCAGTTTTTTCGTGTCCAAAAAACGGCATTTTTCTATATGTAACAAAAACTGTAGTATTACTTCTAAAAAACTGCAGTAATCTTTTGTAAGGGAAGTAGCAAATTCATTCAGTTCAAACAGTCAGTTTCAGTCACTCGGATCACTACAACACAGGAAGTTCGGCTCAACCAATGGCATGAGTTTGGAGACGGAACACTGCGTCCAAATAATCCTACTTCCATACTATATAGTAGGCGAAAATGTATGTCAGCCGAGTAGAATGTCCGAATTCATAGTATGCATAAAATAATAGGCAGATGAGATTCTGAAGTGTGCTTTTAATGGACACTTTGCTATCCCATGAGGCCACAGAAGAGGATTTGTGAACAGAAGTGAAGCAACACAACTGATGCCGTAAGGTCACAATGACAAAATGGCCGATGTAGTACGTCGAACGGTCGCGAAGTAAGTTCCAAACCAAATTTAGTACCTAATCTTTAGTCCCTAAAAGTATGTGATTTTGGACGCTTTTGCTTTTCCAACCAGCGGCAGACAGGAGAGTATTTGGGAAATCTGTTCAAAAACAGTAATTTTGCATCTCCATCAATCAATCAAATCTTTCTAGAGATGAGTAAATATATTTATATATATTCCAGTTCAACACGTTAAAAATATTTAACGCATACCACGTAATGCATTATAATGCAAATGCGTTGAAACCCCGCCAAAAGGACGTGAAAGACTCGCGCCAGTATCGTGTGCTCTTTCGCACTTGAACGAACAATAACACACACAATAATGCCAAAAATGTCATAATAAGAGCAGCCTTGAATTGCCGGACGATTACGTCACTGTTTTCTGCAGTGCTGCTATACCTAAATTAACTAGACTAATAACTATTGATTTTTGCAACGGAATGAATCAATAATATATAGAATAAGCTGCACAATGACACCATTTTCTTATTAATGTAAAGCTGCTTTGCCACAATTTGCATTGTAAAAAGCGCTAGATAAATAAAGATGACTTGACTTGACTTGAATTAGTTAAATAAAGTCTTAAATGAAAGTAATAATAATAATAATAATAATACATTTTATTTATAAAGCACTTTACATTTTAAAAAAATCTCAAAGTGCTAAAGTAGAGTATAAAAGGCTGATTTATCTGCATCATGTGATCTTAAAGTGACAGCAGCCAATGCTGTCTGTCATTGTAGAAAATCAAAGAAAAAAAGGTAACAAAATTACTCACTGCTCTTGACTAAAGAACTTTTGTAGCTTTAATAGGGATTAATCTGTCCTTAATTTAGGTTATAACTTGTGCAGTGCAGACTTTGATAACTTTATTCAATTTTTTTATGTGAGGATTGTTTTAAGTTGTTAAGTTATATTTTATGAAGCCTAATAAATGTAATAATAATAACTATATATATATATATAATAGCTAGAATTCATGTTTAAAATTGTGGGAAAAATATGAATTGACCGAACAC
>CM074281.1:4351159-4398659 GCA_037194245.1 Opsariichthys bidens | reverse complement strand
AAACACTAGATGTCATTTTGCATTTTTAAATACACGTCACATCCCCCCACCTGCAGAATGTCAGAGTTTGATAGCATCAGCCGGAGGCGCAGCTCCCTGTAATAGATGTATTTTAAAACGCCTCCCGCAAAGAGCATGTTGGGAAAACAAGATGAATCGGCCAGATATTCCGTAGATAAACCAGGCTTTTAAGTGTTTAAGCCAGTCGTTTGGGCTTTTACGACACATCATCTTGTCTCGATTCAACATTCAAATATCAATCCGCTTTTTTAGGTCAAAGCGGAGAGTTTTCTTGATCAGGTTTTGCGGCATAAGAGGATGTTGATGGATCAAATCTTTCACCACGGCGAGGAAGATTTCAAACACAAAGTTTTGACAGGAAAAAATATATTTTTTTCCACGCCAGTCAGTTTTTCCACATCATTTCTCACTCCGGTTTGTACGACAACCTTCTTTTTTTTTTACCAATTGACCTCTCTCATTTTATCATGTATCTTAAAAAATTTCAAGGAGACTCTTTGAACGCCTCACATCTATCCGCTTGTCTTTGCATTTAAACGTACAGGTCGCGTTCAAAGCGCGCGCTCGTGAAACCTGCCAACGCATCGGGCTGCTTTTGACAAGCCTCAGTTGTTTAAGTATTTTGCCGATCATATAGATCACAGGATCGCAGCACCTTAAAATTCTCAGCTGAGAAATCAAATCCGACGGCGACGGCCGCTCAAAACAACGCGGAGAGACGGCGAACGGAGGGGGCAGAGATGGCGTTTAAAATGCAAGAGAGCTCTCCCGCGCCGTTCTCGGGGCGACGGAGGGCTACGAACGAACAGCCGTCACTCTCCGTGTGCAATTTCATTCATCTAACGAGGCTCCGGAAGCACGCGGCAGAGGAGAGGGGCGATGATAATTGCCTTTAAAGACTGAGGAAGAGAGAAGAGAGGAGTGCAGATAAAAGATACGCACCAAAGAGCACATTAGGACATGGGAGGGGTTGGCAAGACCGCAGAGGCTTCTGGTATAAATAGTCATGAAATAAGAAGTTTCTGCCAAGGATTGAAGAGAAGAAATTCTCTCTGAGGGGCCAGCAGGCCACACCAAATAATCCTTGACTTAGCGTCCCATTCTGAATCCCATATTAGCTACAGAGATTTAAATGTAAATATGCCATTAGGCTGTCATTACAGTGATCAAACTGTGCACGGCACAGGTCAGGCCCAGCCACTGTTAATTTTGCAGGCAAAAGCTTTTTTTTTCCTCCTCTCTTGAAATGTTAATAACTTTCTATTAGTTAATGTACCGTGACTAAAATTCAAATTAGACATAATTTATTTTAATATCTGTGACTAGCTAGCCTGACAATTTAGCAATGGTCTGCAGAAGAATACACGATTGTAAATCCGACTAATTTGCATTGGACGGTTTTAGCACGCCTCGTCTCTCGCTTTTTTCGCCGTTGTGATGAATCATCTCTGATCCTTGAGGTACAACTGTTCTTTAGTGAATATTGCCAACCGTCACATTTAATATACGTCTTTATGAACGCGCGTCGGGGGTGGGGGTGGGGAGGGGGCGGAACTGGGAAATTACCCCGAGGACTCCAGACTATTATGTTAAAATGATATCATTTCATATTTGGACTGGAATACGGTCCTAAATTACAAGATTGAAATGTCACAATTGTTGAAGCAGATCACTATTCTTTTTTTTTTTTTTTTTTTTTTTTTTTTTTTTTTTAATTATACATTGCTTTGCTGTAATTCACTGTAAAAAAAAAAAGATTACTGGAGTATGTTTAAAAAAAAAAAAAAAAAAAAAAAATTCAGTCTTCTTCAAAAGTTTAATTCAGTGCTGTTTCTTTGTGAGATTTACAAGCAATTTCCAGTAAGTAAATCCAATTTTTGTTCAGTGACATATAATTTAAAAATCGACTGTAGAAAACTAAACAAAATGGACATGAAGAAAAAAATTTAAAAGGATAGTTCACCCAAAAATGAAAATTATCCCATGATTCACTCAATCTTTTTCAGACGAACACCATGAGATATATTAAAAAATATCCTTAGTCCTCCAAGGTTTATAGTGGTTGTGAATGGGGAGTTTTAAAACAAACAAAAAAACCGCATCCATCCATAATCACAGTAATCCACACGGCTCCAGGGGGTTAACAAAGGCCTTTTGAAGCGAAGGGCATATTAAAAAATATCCATATTTGAAACTTTATTAACCCTTGTGCATTGTTGAAATTTACGACCCTTTCGTTATGTTCGTGACTGAAAACAGCCACGATTTTAACTGCATTAAAAATGTATCAGATAAATATTTTTTTTCAATTTTTTTCAAAACTACTAAATTTAAAAAAAAAAATCAGGATTTTAACTCTTTAAAACGTTAAAATCTGATGCTGCACAAAAACTAACAACGCATCAAAGCCAATGTTGTTTCTAATCTTTGACACGTTTTTTTCCCAAATCAGTGACATCATTTATGAATTTGGCAATTAAAGAGTTAAAATCCTGATTTTGATTTTTTTTTAATTTAGTAGTTTTGATCAGGACTGAGGTTGATTAATAGATTTAAGCAAAAAAATTGTAAAAAATATTTATCTGATACATTTTTAAAGCAGTTAAAATCATAACGAAAGGGTCGTGAATTTGCCCACAGAGTACTGTAGAGTTTTTGAACATTTTCAAAGCATTTTCCCAAAATATGTGTCAAAATAAGATTTGTCACCAAAAATCATTCCATTTGCTGAAACACGGAGAAAGTTATGGCCAAATTAAGACTCAAAAATTCCCCATAGTGGGTGAAAACATCCCGAACAGCACATGAGGGTTCATTCAAATAACTAGTTTCCGGCAGACGACCGTACACACACTGCGCAAGTCGACTCGTGCTGAAATGAGTAATCCCGAGGCGATGTGTGACGCAGGATGTAGGAGTACTCAAACTCAAGCTCCTCTTCTCTCATATCGAAATAAGAGCTCTGACATTTCTCCTTAAAATTTCTCGTTTTAGACTTCTAATTTGTGACTAGTGTTTTGTTTTGCTCTATCTTTCATCATTGCGTCATTGCATCAGGTCAAAAGTTGCTCTCCCGCTCAAGTCGACTTGCGCATTATATGTACGGTCGTCCGCCGGAATTTATTTCTTACGAAAACGCATCCCTTCACTTCAAAAGGCCTTTATTAACACTCTGGAGCTGGATGGATTACTTTAATTATGGATGAATGCATTTTTTTTGTTTTAAAACATGACCCCCCATTCACAATAAACCTTGGAGGACTAAGGATATTTTTAAATATATCTCCGATTGTGTTCGTCCGAAAGAAGATATTCATATACACCTAGGATGGCTTGAGGGTGAGGAAATCATTGGGATAATTTATATTTTGGGGTGAACTAACCCTTTAAAAGTGAAGCACCAAGGCAAACAGGTTTCCAGAACACTTACCCTTTTTACTGCTGGTCTAAAAAAAAAAAAAACGTTAGTCCCGCCCCCAAACGGACACCATTGGTTGAATCGCTGTTGCTGTTTTGGGCTCATTAGAATGACAACAAACAAACAAATCAGTGTTTTCAGGAACAAAAAATACACATTTCACCTCCAAAATAAAATACTATTAAGGTATTTCGTCTTCAAAATTTCATGTGCGCTACTCGCCATTTCTTTGAAAATATTTTATGCCGAAATTGCTTGTAAATTTCACAAAGTAAATCCAACACAAATTTTTGTTCAGGGAAATGTAATTGTCTGTAGAAAACTAAAAAAAAAAATGATTCATTTAAAAGTGAAGCACCAAAGCAAATGTTTCCAGAACACTTACCCTTTCTGCTCCAGGTCTAAAAATCCATTAGTCCCGCCCCCAAAAGGACACCATTGGTTGAGTCACAACAGTGCTTTCAGGAACAAAAAAAAACACATTTTACCTCCAAAATAAAATACTATTTAGGTATTTCGTCTTCAAAATTTCATGTGCGCTACTCGCCATTTTTTTGAAAATATTTTATGCCGAAATTGCTTGTAAATTTCACAAAGTAAATCCTACATAAATTTTTCTTCAGGGAAATAAAATTGTCTGTAGAAAACAAAAAAAAACAAAAAAATGGGCATGAAGCAAAAATGTGTTCATTTAAAAGTGAAGCGCCAAAGCAAATGTTTCCAGAACACTTACCCTTTCTGCTCCAGGTCTAAAAATCCATTAGTCCCGCCCCCAAAAGGACGCCATTGGTTGAGTCACAACAGTGCTTTCAGGAACAAAAAAAAACACATTTTACCTCCAAAATAAAATACTATTTAGGTATTTCGTCTTCAAAATTTCATGTGCGCTACTCGCCATTTTTTAAAATATTTTATGCCGAAATTGCTTGTAAATTTCACAAAGTAAATCCTACACAAATTTTTCTTCAGGGAAATAAAATTGTCTGCAGAAAACAAAAAAAACAAAAAAATGGGCATGAAGCAAAAATGTGTTCATTTAAAAGTGAAGCGCCAAAGCAAATGTTTCCAGAACACTTACCCTTTCTGCTCCAGGTCTAAAAATCCATTAGTCCCGCCCCCAAAAGGACGCCATTGGTTGAGTCACAACAGTGCTTTCAGGAACAAAAAAAAACACATTTTACCTCCAAAATAAAATACTATTTAGGTATTTCGTCTTCAAAATTTCATGTGCGCTACTCGCCATTTTTTTGAAAATATTTTATGCCGAAATTGCTTGTAAATTTCACAAAGTAAATCCTACACAAATTTTTCTTCAGGGAAATAAAATTGTCTGCAGAAAACAAAAAAAAAAAAAAAATGGGCATGAAGCAAAAATGTGTTTATTTAAAAGTGAAGCGCCAAAGCAAATGTTTCCAGAATACTTACCCTTTCTGCTCCTGGTCTAAAAATCCATTAGTCCCGCCCCCAAAAGGACGCCATTGGTTGAGTCACAACAGTGCTTTCAGGAACAAAAAATACACATTTCACCTCAAAATAATCAAACATACCAATAAAAAATACCTAAATAAAGTCATACATTTGATTTTTAATACTGACATTGTTTACTCACATCTTGGTGCTGATATTGGTGTTGTTGATGCAGCCAAGTTGCAACTCCTCTGTAAAAAGAGAAAGAGAGAGAGAAAGAGAGTGAGAAAATATGGGCCAAGAAGAGGCCAGCTGATTGGAAACAGCTGGGGAAAAAGAGGGAGGCCGCCCACTTTGGAAAATCTGGGTGACCTCCACTGGCATGTGAAAGCGCATCTCTTCAGCTGCCAAACCCAAAGCATGCAAAGAGGAACCCTTGGGCCACGGTGCAGGATGGTACCAGCAGCCCTCCCGTGATACACTACAGGGATCAGATGACGTCCAATCTACTTCAAAGACGTCCAGATACCGGAAGGAATGATCTTCACAACCCAAATAGACAAGTCTCTTGATGCCTAACACTGTTAAAAAAAATTAAGACATACCCAATCATTTTGTTTATGATTTACTGGCTGATACAATGGTCTTGAGCTTGAAAAGCTTTACATGGCTGATGCATGACCGTTCGCAAACACCCGCCCCCTATAGTTACTATTGCTATGTCCGACAAGTCATGTGCTCTCATGCCACACATCATGTTCTCATGCAGTGAAAAATACATCGTGGAGCAAAGAGGACACTGACAACGTATGAAACAGTTACATATTTAAAATATTGTAATTTTTTAAAGAAGTTTAATCAATAAATAGCATCTAGTGTGTCTTTAATGTGTGGTGACAGATCGCTGTAGCTCCTCGTGAAGCGATCATCTCTTCATACTAGTTCATTTATAGCATCAAGGAATCAGAAGGAATGTTGTTTCAAGCGTGGAAAGACGTGAGGACACACAATTTATCAAGTTCAAGTTCACCGACGTTAATCTACTAACTCCCCTGACTGCTTTGTCGGACAAAATGGCAGATTCGGGGTTATGATTGGTCAGATCGCCTGTCAATCAAACTCCCGGCGAAGGGACAATTGTAGAAATCCCCTATTTGCAGTCATCCATGTCAAAATGGACAATTCTTATTTTTTATGGAATATTGCAGTTTATTAAAAATGATTTATTCTTTGCTTCTGTGATTCATGTGCCCTCGTAATCTTTAATCAAAATAACTTCACCTCCCTTTAGCAGCGACATCTCTTCTCTGTGTTCACTGGCGTGAGGGCGGGGAAACCTGTCACTCATATGAGATCCACAACCAGCCAATCAATGGACAAAATCAAGCCCCGCCCACATTTTTCTAGTTAAAAAAAGCCTTTTCACTTGAATATAAGTGAGTAAGTAAAGCCTTTATCTGTCCCACAGTGGGGAAACTGCATAATATTCTTCACAATAGGGAAAAAAAGACTATTGCGACATCCATTTCATGTTGACTTTAAGACTCTGAAGGTCTTGAACGAAAAAAAAAAAAGAATTACATATTTCAAAAAAGTAATATTATTTATGATGGCCTTTTTTCTCTATCCCTTCAATATCTAAATTAACCTCTTCAAATTCTTTAATATGTTCCTCCAACCTAATCAATACCCATTTAACAGATATTACTTAAGCTTTGTTGTTAACAATGGTGCACTTTTCAGATGAACTCGTTTATGATATAGTAACATTGCTCTGTTTGGGATTTGTAGAAAAACACAATAAACGCAAACTGGCAGAAGAAGAAATAGATGTAATTCAAACAGCATGCCGTCACATTGAAAGTTTGTTTATAATCAGTTCTCATAAGATTAAGAAAAGTCATGAAGTATCAACTAGATCCTTTGATGTTAAATGTGTTTCAGCGATATTAAAAGGGCCTCTGTGTCTGTCGGACCCCCTACAGAACATGAGGGTTAACTCATATTGATTGCTCAAATGAATTCACTGCAGCTGCTCCGACAGTGTGTGAGTTTAATGCTTTATCTAAACAGTATGTCTGCTAAATGATTTTAAGATGTTATGATGGGGAAGCTGGGCTATATAATGGAGGCTATGAACGGCCTTTTAAATGTCACCTGACAGCTGCCAGCGCATGAACATGCATTGCACACACACACACGTTGAGTTTTCATGGTTTATGGGGACATCCCCCATAACCCTAATCCTACCCATAAACCTGTCCATCACAGAAAATGTTCAGCATTTTCAATAAACATCATTCTGCATGATTTATAAACTGTTTTCCTCATGTGGACCAAAAAATGTCCCCCACAAGGAATGTGGGGACATTTTGTCCCCATAACGTAGGGAATACCCCACACACATACACACTTGTGTTTACCATACACATGCAAACACTCATGAACTCAATCACAAAGATCTCAATAATGTCTCAGTTGCTTCTCTTACACAGCATATAAGAGACCAAATGGAGACTCAGATGTTTCTCATGAGATAAAGAGCTGTTTGACAACAAAACTCTCATCTAATGTCTGTTTTTATTTCTCCTTAGGAGTAACACTTTCTTTTTTATGACACTTTTATCCAAAGTGACATCCAGTACAAGCCAAAATATATTGTTATATATAACAATAAGAGAGAATGTGGAGACTCCATTCAAATCTCAGTATGAACATTTCAACATTTCATCTCAACACTTCTCAATTTCAAGACTAAAATATCAAATTATTTGAGCTATGCTATTCACACACTCTCTCTCTCTGACTGTCTCGCTTCTGTTTTTATTTCTCCTGTGAATTTTAGAAGAAACTTTGGTTGCCGAGAAAGCTTAAAGCACTGCAAATAAGAAAACACATGCAAATAAAAAAAAACACGTGATCATCAGTTTGACAACACATGCAAACACAAAAACGCGCTGCAAATAGCACAAAACACAACGTAAATGTTTCAAGGGGACCCCAAAAAGTGACGGACCTTACTAGGACCTACTTATTAGCTGTTTCCAAAACCAGTTCAACTCACCCGTTCACTTATTCACTAATCCCTATATAGTGTACGGCATTTGATTGCACAATGTGTTCACAATCATTAAATACTATAAAAACTGCAAACAAAAATGAACAAGTGTACATCATTTCATGTATTTATTATTTTTAATAAAGTGTTTTTCAGTTTGCTAGAAGCTCACGCTCACAGATGACGTGGTCGTCGAGCGCCTCAGGCGCCGTTACCATGACGTCACATTAGGACGCTACAGATGATTAACCAATATTTTTAAATCATCCACTAAATGATCATCTCTTAAAGTTTAATGAGTGAACAACAATGCCACATATTAAAACACTTTTCTGTTAGTGAAACACATTACGTTGAGTTAATGCCTACATAATATATTTAATATTTTAGTTTGTGCTGTTGTCCAGTAGGGTCCGTCACTTTTTGGGGTCCCCCCCATTTCCGTTGTGTTTTGCTCTTTTTGCAACACGTTTTTGTGTTTGCATGTGTTGTGAGGATTTGCAGCACACGTGTTGTCAAAGTGATGATCATGGTTTTTTTTATTTGCATATGTTTTTTTATTTGCATGTGGGTTTTTTTTTTATTTGCATGTGTTTTTTTATTTGCATGCGCTTTTTTATTTGCATGTGCTTTTTTTATTTGCATGCATTTTTTTATTTGCATGCGTTTTTTTATTTGCATGCGCTTTTTTATTTGCATGCGTTTTTTTATTTGCATGTGCTTTTTTTATTTGCATGTGCTTTTTTTATTTGCATGCGTTTTTTTTATTTGCATGTGCTTTTTTATTTGCATGCACTTTTTTTATTTGCATGTGCTTTTTTTATTTGCATGTGTTTTTTTATTTGCATGCGCTTTTTTATTTGCATGTGGTTTTTTTATTTGCATGTGCTTTCTTATTTGCAGCGTGTCGAGCTCTCTCGGCCACCGTAAGAAACACTTATTTTAAAACACATTTTTGCATTACAAATGATATACTTAAACGAAACATAATTAAGAACTCAATTAAGTTCCTGATGAATAAAACGTTCACACATTCAAATAAACCCAAACACACACTCAAAGCTGAAAGCGCACTTCTCATTTTTGTATGTATAATAACCCGCGTGTCAGTCGCTCTACTGGTCTCGGTTGCTCAATCTCCTGCGGACGGAGTCAAAGGGTTCCCACCCCTCCTTCTGGCTGGCTTCAAACGAGCCGTCGAGGCGTAGCACGCCCTAGTCTGATCTGCATATGAGTAATATTCATGTGTGAGCCGCAGCCAACACAGTCGCCCTCCTCTGTTGATTCGTATTACGTAAACCACACTTTGCAACAGCAAAGATTACAGTGTTTAGCATTTGGGAGGAAGTTCTTTGTATTTGTGAATGCAGCCTTCGCCTTAACACAAACCTGCATCGATATTAATATTAATGAGTATGCTAATGAGTGCGGCTTGACGGGGGGGACACTTATTCATATTAGATTCATTAATGTAATGAATGCATGGCATTATCAGATACTGTGTCGGTGTCCTTGATATGCAGCGAGGGTTTAAAGACCAAACGTACGGGAAGATACGTAGGTGTGTCTAAGCTAAGCTTATATAACGTGCCGGGCGGGCTGAATGTAGATTTTCATAAAACATGTAATGTTCGACATTAAACAAAACAGGCCGAAACGGAGTTAATTTGCATCGGCCTCCGCCTGTAAGACGAGCTAAACTGCTTACCACCATTCAAAAACCATATCTCTCCGAAAGGGCCCAAATATGAGGGTGAAACCAATTTAACTAGTGGCCACCAAAGTCGTTAGCGGAGTGATCAGCATTGAGATTCGGCCCGTGTAAGCCTCTTATCAACGGCGCCGTAGAACTCTGCCTCAGTTCTGAATTTCAGAGATATAGCAATACAATAAATTTGACATTTTAAAGCTTTGGCTTTACTTGTTAATTAGAAACTCATTTCAAATTGAACTTGGGGAACTTAATAAGTGCGTATTTGGATCGAGGACTGTTTCGAGCAGGAAAAGGAGGAGGGGGGGATGGAAAAGATCTGAGCGCCTACTTTCATATGAGATTGACTAAAGGTCTAGAATTCTGGGTCATTTTATTTAACTCCTAATCAAGAGGTATTCCAGGTGGGTTCCTTTTTAAGGTGATTTATGGCTGTCATATTGCAGTTTAATTTCTGTGTGGTATGAATCCATGCTCTTTTCATTTAGCTTAATATCACGGAGCCCGTGCTGCATTATCTCTAACCATTAAACAAAACGTGCACGGAAGTCAGTCTGGTAAATTGACAAGAGTCGGGGAGGAAAAAGAAATCACGTTTTTGTAGCCGACGAAGGCCAACGAGCGTGAGGCATTTGGCATGGAGGAGACGCTCGCTGCTTTGCATAATATCCCACTAACAGGCAATTAAATCACTGTCCCTCCTCATCCACAGGTGACTGTGACGTCCCACCTCCAGCAATGAGATGAAAGTCATCTGAACTGCTCCAAACGGACTCGACTCTAAATGGCGGTCTTTGAGAATGCGAGATTTTCGGTTCTAAAGTTGAAAATGAAAGGGGACCTGCTATACCAGTTTTGACCAAATGTAACATAAGGTGTTCACAGAATGTGTCTGTGAAGTTTCAGCTTAAAATACCCCATAGATAATTCATTATAGCATGGCCAAGATGCCCCTTTTTGGGTGGGTTACGCCATTTCCGTGTGTGTATCTTTAAATGCAAATGAGCTGCTGCTCCCCACCTCCCTTTCCAGAAGAGGGCGGAGCCTTTACAGCTCACGCTCTAGATACTCGGGGTGTTCGATTCAGGGTTCGATCTCCGATTGGAATTAGCTCCGAGAATTTGCCCCATTTACTTTAAGTCAAAACAATGTCGGCAATATCGGAATACAAGATTTTTTTTTTCCAACACGAAGCCTTAAACTAGCTTTATTAAAACGACATACTTTTAGCGTAACTGGCCAAATTAGTCCAGTTTAGAGATGACATTACTTTGAGATTATGCGTCACCTAGATGTTGCCAATACTATCTCATTTTAAGAGGGAAAAGTCACAAGAAAAAGGTTGAAAAAGTTAAATTACTGAAAGAAAAGGTAATGTATTCTATTTGATTTAAACAGTCGGGTGAGAGCGATAAGCGCATTGTCATCTCTTGTAATAGAGCAAAAAAGCTGCTTGGAAAGGAGAGTTCAAGATAGGAAAAATAATATCTAGTCTAAAGATATACGATAATGTATATATACCAAATTGATATACAACTGATCAAACCACAAAGCTGGCACGGAGGTACGTATATAATTACAACATAATTGGCTGTTATTTTAATGTAATTAAGCTACATGTGACTGTGACGTTGTTTCCGCTCCAGCTCTCTTACGCACGAGTGAGCGATTTCACATCAATGAGAGTCAAATTTTTAGCTGGAACCGAATACTCCGGATACTCTGGTAACAACAAAACACGAGGAACAGTGTGAGGCCGTTTCCACAGAACACGTTTTTGCATTTATACATTTACATTTATTCATTTGGCAGACGCTTTTATCCAAAGCGACTTACAAGGGGAGCAATTAGGGGTTAGGTGTCTTGCTCAAGGGCACTTTTAGTCATGGTATCGAAGGTGGAGAGAGTGCTGTTCATTCACAATCTCCACCTTCAATTCCTGCCGGCGTGGGAATCGAACCAGCAACCTTCAGGTTGCAAGCCCGACTCCCTCAACATTAGGCCACGACTACCCCATTTTTTTCCCATTCCACTGCACTGCTTTTCAATTATTAGACTGACCTTGCGTTTTTTTTCGCCCATTTGGGACTATTCACATGTCTTTACATCTACAAAAAGTTAGTCATGGAATACACAAGGTGTAGAAATGCCTTTTTTAAAAGTTACACTTCTTTTAACTCGCACGTTTATATTGAAAAGCAATGGAAAAGTAGAGCGGTGTAATGGAAAAATGTGTTGTGTTCATTGATACCTCGACAAACAACATTTCGATTGTTAATCACATAGCTGAGACGTTCTTGTGTTTCAATAAACATGGCGAAGTAAACATAAAGCGAGATAAACAAACATGTACAACTCGCTCAGGGAAGGAACTAAGCAGATTCCATCAACAGTTGTGGGCGGAGCCTATTACATTGTAATATATATATATATATATCGAACGACTCGTTTGGAGATGCCGTTTATGATTTATCGATAATATTAAAAAAAGGAGTGGGTGGGTTGTGTACACACTGCCAACACAAATTTATGTTCAAAAGTGAATTTTTTCATAAGAGGTCCACTTTTGTATTGTCAATACAAGATCTTAAACAAAAATGATGCACCTCTTGATGGAAATAACATCGCAACATTTATAGGTGCATCAATTTTTGGTCAAGATCTCGACAAATGCAAGAGGTGAGCACTCTGTAAAGTCTCCTCCAGCACATCCCAAAGACTTTCAATGAATTCAAGGTGACAATTAACCCTTCGCAAAACTCGCCCCGACAAGCCATGCGCTCTCATGCCACACATCATGTTCTCACGGAGTGAAAAATACATTGTGGAGCAAAGAGGACACTGACAACGTATGAAACAGTTTCATATTTAAAATATTGTAATTTTTTAAAGAAGTTTAATCAATAAATAGCGTATAGTGTGGTGACAGATCGCTGTAGCTCCTCGATCATCTCTTCATACTAGTTCATTTATAGCATCAAATAAACATGAATGAACATCGGAAGGAATGTTGTTTGTTGACGTGAGGACACACAATTTATCAAGTTCACCAACGTTAATCTACTAACTCCCCTGACCGCTTTGACGGACAAAATGGCAAATTCCGGGTTATGATTGGTCAGATCGCCTGTCAATCAAACTGTTTGCGATGAGTCAATTCATGTTTGAGAATGATTCTTCATGCTCCCTGCATTCTTTCACAATTTGAGCCTGATGAATCTTGATATTGTCATCCTGGATTTGACTTCCTAGATGATTGTTTTAGAAATGAAAAGCTACACACTCCATCAATTAGATTAAAAGATCAAACATATAACATGCTAGAAACATGATCCAGTCATAGACGTTTTATTCTTTTTCTTTTTTTAATTTGTCCTGGCAATGTATATATTTCTATATACTTGAATTTATCCATCAGCAATTGACTGGATAGTGGAGCCTGATGACTGGAAGAAGTTGAAAAGTAGGAGAAATTTGTAACGTCAGATGGGAATAAAGTCATTTCATTTTGATCAAGGAACATTTTTTAACGTAGAATAACATGTGCGACGAAACCATCCTTAATAAAACCAGGAACATGCATTACAAAAGTAAATAGGGTCAGTTTTGATTTCATGTTTAACTGTTAAAGAAATTTTCAGATTAAATGCTCCAGTAAGTTCGGATAATAATATCACAGCCAGGCTGAGCCAAGTGTGCTGAAAAATGCCTAATTAACACAGATCCCTCCTGTAGTTTCTCAAACTGCCATCAGATGTAGCATCGCTGGCCCTGCTACCCCCTCGCAGGGATCATCCCACCCCACAGCGAGGGCCTCTGCATGGGGGGAGCTCCATCATTTTACCTCAACGCTCCCCACCACCTCCTCACTAATGGCTGCTGGGGCTATCCAATCAATCGCGTCTCTATTACAGTAAGACTTCAAATCAGCTTGTATTATTATTACACCAGTCAAATTAGACAGACAAAATCTTTTAGCTTTTCGCAGGCCTGTTAATGAGTCAAAATTCAATTGACCAGTTTTTCATAAGTGTTTTTACTTCATTTATGCACGAGGCAAGCGCAGTTAGTGATTAAAAATCGCAGAGGTGAAGCAAATTAATTGAGCAGATAGGCTATTTTAAGATAAGAAATATAGATATATGGCTCTTCTTTAAATGTATATGAGCTAATGTAATCTACACAAGGTCGAAACTTGCGTAGAGTGTCATTTAATGGATGCTTTATGTTACTTTATGAATATGGAATGTTTAATTTGAGGTTATTAAAACATAATAGTTAAAAAAGTATTTACACACTGTTAAAAAATTACTGTAAATTTTACAGTATAATACTGGCAGCAGGGTTGCCAGCCAGTTACTGTAAAATTTACAGTAGTGTTACTGTAATTTAATTTACAGAATTTCCCTGTATTCTCTGATTACAGTAAATAACTGTATTTTTTTAAATTACGAAGGGTCAATTTACAGCAATATTCTGTAAATTTGAGTCAAACCAACATGTGACCCCAGAATGCATTGCAGCTTACAGCAATATGCTGTATTATTAAAAAACAGCCAGCGGCTGTAAAATAACGCTGTAATTTTTACAGTAATTCCTTACAGTGCACTGTTAAAAAATTACTGTAAATTTTACAGTATAATACTGGCAGCAGGGTTGCCAGCCAGTTACTGTCAAATTTACAGTAGTGTAATTTAATTCACAGAATTTCCCTGTATTCTCTGATTACAGTAAATAACTGTATTTTTTTAAATTACGAAGGGTCAACTTACAGCAATATTCTGTAAATTTGAGTCAAACCAACATGTGACCCCAGAATGCATTGCAGCTTACAGCAATATGCTGTATTATTAAAAAACAGCCAGCGGCTGTAAAATAACGCTGTAATTTTTACAGTAATTCCTTACAGTGCACTGTTAAAAAATTACTGTAAATTTTACCGTATAATACTGGCAGCAGGGTTGCCAGCCAGTTACTGTAAATTTACAGTAGTGTTACTGTAATTTAATTCACAGAATTTCTCTGTATTCTCTGATTACAGTAAATAACTGTATTTTTTAAATTACGAAGGGTCAATTTACAGCAATATTCTGTAAATTTGAGTCAAACCAACATGTGACCCCAGAATAGCAGCTTACAGCAATATGCTGTATTATTAAAAAACAGCCAGCGGCTGTAAAATAATGCTGTAATTTTTTACAATAATTCATTACAGTGCAATTTACACTAATCTGATCATTAAGGCAAATCCCTCTAAAATACATGATTCTGATTGGCCAGTCGTGGCATTTAGTAGAAAAATAATATAGGTTCATATAATAATCATAATAAAATAATATAATGACCAAGGTAGCACGTACTTTATAACTGACCACTCACCTGAAACACAAACCTCTGATCCATACTTGTTCTGTCTCCTCACAATTGCTGTAAAAAGTGGGAGAAGAGGAAAGATTTTCTCCAATTTGATTAAAATAAATGTTCTTTTGATTATATTGCTCTTTTGTCACGCCAGAAACGGTTGTAAAACAGTAAATGTCAGCTCTTTTGTCGCACTTGTATCTTCCCGCGCATTTCCTCTGAGCGCGACATATATGATTAGGGAAACTTGTTAAAAATGGCGGCCTTCACAGAGAGTGAAAAAGTGACTCTCATTCTTAAAGATGAATGGGTGGCACTTCGAAGCCACTGAGCGCTCTGTTTATTTAAAGCCGTGGGATTGTTCGTGAAGGATATTTCTGGGCAGCAGTTGGTACCCGGTTCGGAGAAAAAAGGAGGACCACCGCCAGGCGCCTGACAGTGATGGAGCGCGCGAGCACACGCGCGCAGATTCATCTCGAGAGCTGCAAGCGGGGGTGACGTGGGGACGCGTACACGCGCGGAGAACGGTTTGTGACCGCGCACAAACACATTGCGTTCGGTTCAAGACAATTGTAAATGAGTGACTATTACTGTAAATCAACGACGTACAAAACTTGTATGTTTTTAAATGCTCACAAACGCAGGATTTATTTGATCAAAATCACAACAATATTGTGAAATATGATTACAATTCTAATATATTTTATAATGTAACGATGGCAAACCTGAATTTTCAGCATTATTAGGCCTACTTGCACACGATCCTTCAGAAATCATTCTAATATGCAATTTGTAGGCCTATTATTATCATTGGTGTTAATATTTTTGTTGAAAATGTTACATTTTTCAGAATTCTCAGATGAATCAAAAGTTAAAAAGAATAGTATTTATTTGAAAAATAAATATTTTGCAACATCAACGTCTTTACTGCCACTTGCTGAAAAAAGTATTATTATTATTATTTTTAAACGATCTCAAACTTGTGATCTTATGGTCGTAAAACTTCTTGCTTAATAGCCTATATTTCTATAAGCACAAGATCCAAACCCACAAAGCACAACAGAAATACTTCTAAATCCCTATAACTCAAGCTGAAACATTTTCATCTTCAAAACCGCATTTAATTTCAATATTTACTCTCCCAAATGCAGTCCCATATAAAGCACGCTGGGAACTAGAAATCCCCCGGCCAGATTCATTTAATGCAAACAGAAATTATCCATGTAGTCCCAAAACAGATGGATTAGGTAAACGATCCATCCTCACTTACAAAAAGCACTTGATCAATTTACTTAAAAATGAGCCCATTTTAATTAAGTAAATTGATCAGGCAGCAAAACAAACACTCTATGAGTCAAAATGTATTGTTTTAGAGCGACACAAACCAACAAACACCACAGAATTAATCAAATCCATTGCTTATACACACTCATGTTTGTGCAGTTGTTTTCCCTCCGAAATGATGTCATTTCCTGTAGCATGATGTCAATGGAGAATTAGCTTTTGTTATGTTTAAAGGGATTTTAAAAAGACTAACAGCACGTATTTTACACATTCAAGTGGATTGCACACAATAAAACTGAGAATCTTTCTTAGCCATTAAAATTGTTTAATGTTTATACAGTATATTACCATCTCCATCATGAATGTACGGCATAGTGGGAATGTTTGTCAATCACTGTGCCTTCATGCAAACCTTGCTCTTTATGGAGAACAGCAAACATGAGCGAAGCTTTATGTGTGTAAGTGATAGAAGTATGTATTTGTGTATTCAAGCTGCCCTCTACTGTTGATTGTCTCAATGACAAGACAAAGGTTGATAACAATAGAGCTGAGGAGACCTGTTGTCTCTCATCGAGCTGTGTGGAGACAAACACTCACAGAGAGACTCACGTGAGCGCATGGACAACATTTGCATCTGCTGCCATTCAGCTGTGTGAAACATTAATCTTTTTTTTTTTTTTGAGTAAACATAACTGTAAAGAGGAGACCGGGGCTAGTTGTCACAAGGTTTGAATCAAAAGTCCAATTACACAAATTCTTGTTTTGTTTTAGAAGTGCTTTTGCATGTTTTTTTAGTGAATAAATTACAGGTTGGGGCAGATTGTCAGATGTGTTTTAGATTATATTGGTATCTGTCAGCGAAGTTTTACCTTTTACATTTTTGCCATTTCATGAATAGCACAACTTTGTTTAATTGCAACTGAATGTAAGTCACTTTGGATAAAATGAATCAGTTGTCAAATGTGTTTTAGATGATGTGATTCTATACAATGCAGAGGATAGATAGATAGATAGATAGATAGATAGATAGATAGATAGATAGATAGATAGATAGATAGATAGATAGATAGATAGATAGATAGGTTTCAGGTGGAGCAACATTTTACTGATTGAACTTATATTAATTTTGCATTAAAAAGTATATATATATATATATATATATATCATTAACTCATATAATTTTAATATACCAACCTACTGAAGTACTAAAATCTTTTTTTTACCTTTACTGATACCCGTCTTAAAAACACAAAGAAAGCATCATAGTTTAAAAGTGTTTTTTCCACAAGCTGAGGAAAATACTAATGTATAGAAAGCTCAGTGTCATACACACACATACAAAAGCACTAACACACACGACACTAAAATAATGCTATAAACATTTAACAGCACAATATGCAATACAAAACCCTTATGTGCATAACTATTAAAACAGTTATTTTAATGAAAACTATATCAAAAGTGAGCCGTCTCACACACTCCTAAATATAAATGGTATGTTGGGTTAAATATTTGCCCAATGTGCTGAGCAGTTTTATTTAACTCAATTATTGATTCAAAATTACTGCACAAAATAAGTTGGAAATTAAAAATCACAATTACTAGAGGCAACGATAATAATCAAAAGGTGGACATTTATTAATAAGCAATTTAATAAATGTTTATTGTTTAATTATCATTCATTAAACTTTAAATAAATGTTCACTGATTAAACTTACTGTGGGTTCATTTTAAGTACAGTACTTTTTAAACAATACTTGAGCTAAATAAAGCAGGTTGGGCAAACATTTAACGGCTGGATTAAAACTGTTTGTCAGTTTTAAGCCAGCATTTTGTTTTTAGAGTGTTCCATGTAGAACGTTTAACGCTCACGAAACCTTTCCATTGCACAAAAGGTTCTTTATAGTGGAAAAAGACTCTTTAGATTATTAAAAGGTTCTTTTAAGAACTGTTCTCTGAAAGGTTCTTCTGTGGCATTGCTGTAAAAACCCCTGTTGGAACCTTTATTTTTAAGAGTGCATGGAATTCTGAAATACGGTTTTCACTGCAAATTACAAGATGATTTGTTCTTTTTCACTTTGCACAAAAAACTGAAAGATTTTCACTGCGTATGTAGTAAGGAAAGCACTGGAATGCACATCTCCGAACCTTCGAGGGCGCTTTTTTGTCCTCGTTAGGAATGTAAATTTGACCTTAATAGCTGCCGTACAGCCCCCCCCCCCCCCCCCCCACACACACACACCTGACAATTACATTAGTATTTCTGTTGCGCCGTAGCGCGCACGCTGAATTCTAATCGCGGCCCGGGACCACAAGGGCCGGTTCCATATGCTAACTAGGCCAGCGTCGGCGATGCGGCCGCCTCTCGGCATTTCCATATCATCAGAATTCAGTTACCTGACATAATAACAGAGATGCGGGGCTCTGATGTGTCAGCTTCATGTATACGTTGGCAGCAAGATCCAGCCACACTCAAAGTCAAGTGGATGTTAATGCCTCCCACACTCAAAGTCAGACTGATTTACCTCACAAAGCTTTGTGCGCTTTAATATGATGACTCCTCCACACAGAACCCTCTTTAAAGAGGAAATTGTGGTTTTTAACCTCAGAATATTATCTTCTTTCTTCTTCTCCTCTTTCCGCGGGCTGTGGGCAAACGCCCGCGAGGTATTTGGCAAGGCCGGAACAGCCCCGACTCTGATAATCCCAGCTCTTTAAGTGCTGATAAGACAAGCAATTTAATGTAATTATAAACCTGGTGGCACAAATGGAACGGCAGTATTTTCAAATGGCGTAATACGCTAAAGTACACTTCACGATTTGAATCGTGCTCAGAGCCCGCTCCTCCAATTACCTCCTAGATGACAATACAGCCATAAAAGTAATTTTGCTCAAAATTTGACATTATCAACATAATTGGCTCTTACTGAAGGCTTGCGTGACACATTCATCAAATCGCCGGCTATAAATACAACAGCGCAATGCGTTAAGAGGCTGAGCAAACACAGCTCATCTCTCAAATAAACGTTGTTGACTAACACTATCATTACCTCGGCGCTTAATTACTTTTTGCTTTTTTGATTTAATTGCTTCAATAAAAAGAATCTGTAATGCATTTTTAATTACACTGTCCAAGTGACCTATGTAGAGAGAATTTTACAACAGTGGGCCAATAATTAGCCTGTCATAGCTCAGTTAGCGAGTATTGTGAAGCTGTCCTCTCGCTGCACTGCCTCCGGCGTGACGGCCACGCGAGGCTCGAGTATTTTAGCGCTCATTCTTTTTTACAATAGTCTGACAATAAGAGCTGCGGCAGAAGATGTGGGTTGTCTAATTTGGGTGGTGTCAGCCATTCAGAGGCTCCGGCGCGGCGGGATCTCTCGGGATCAACGGGGGAAGGCGCGAGCGTTCGGATTTAAGACGACCCCCCGGTCGAGCCTTGGCCTCTCGTGAAGTTTGCAAAAGTGGCCGAGCTTTATTGTATTGTTGGGAAAATTTCGATTTTTTTACAAGAAAGTTGAGGAAAATCGGCTTACATTTCAAAGTAGAAAACATTCAACTGGAAAATAAAGTTTAAATTAAAGTGTGTGAAAAATGCAATTGTAATTGTGAGAATAAAATCCTTTTGTGAAATTTTAAGTCACAATCGTAAAAAACAAAGTTGCAATTATGAAAAAGAACAAACTTTTTTTGTGGTTGTTGTTTAGATCAGATTTAAAAACGCAAAAATTCTGTGCATCTCTAATATGAGAAAGGAGTGTGTTACATATGATGAGAAAGTCCTGCAAATGTGTCTGTTGAATAGCCAAAAGACAAGTGCAAATGACGGAGTATATGAAGTTAAAAGTGCAGACAGATACTCAGGGGCCGTGCAGCGCCTTATATGTAAGCAGAAGGATTTTATAATCAACACAGAACCTGACCAGAAGCCAGTGCAAGGACCTCAAAATCAGAGTAATCCAGTCAGGATCCCATAGCTGCCGAATTTTGCACACATTGCAATTTGTTAAGTGTGGTTTTAGGGAGTCAAAGCGAGAAATAAAGTATTGAGAAGCCTTCAAGTCACAGGAAAGTATAGGATAGGTTGAAAAAACTAATTCAAGTCAAGTATAACTCCATAACCGAGCCATCCATGTTTAAAATTGGTAAACCAGCTTTACGAAGACCAATGAGCATGAGCATGATAGTCTTATCACTATTAGGACACGGAAACTTTTGGGTCATTCATGTTTTTATCTCACAAATGCAAAAAAAAGAAGCATTCATATTTTGACCAGGCTTAGAGTGGCATTATCTGTGTAAAAGTAATAATTAAGCCTGTGTGATCTTAAGAGTAATCCAAAGGGAAATATATAAATGATAAAAAGAAATGGGCCTAAAATTGAACCCTGGGGGACACCAGTGGGGACAGAGCCAGTCTCAGACCTGAAACCATTCATAAAAACAAACTGGCGGTGATCAGAGAGATAAGATCTAAACCAGGTTAAAACCGTCTCAGAAACACACACACAGTTTCGAGATATTTGGAAAAACAGGTTGAGATGCAAAAAAAAAAAAAAAAAAAATCATCTTATAATTAATTATAAAAACAAAGTTGCAATTATGAGAAATGAAGTCACAATTGAGAGATATGAAGTCACATTGTGAGCAATATAAAATTGCAATTTTGAGATTTAGTCACAATTGTAAAAAAATATAATCGCTTTGTGACAGTCAAAATTATGAAAAATAATGTCGCAATTCTGAGCCAATGCAGAGTTGCAATTGGTAAAAGTTTCCGACCAGGCTTAGAGTGAATATAAATCTGAGTATCATCTGTGTAAAAGTGATAATTAAGCCTGTGTGATCTTGAGAGAAATACATGAGGAAATATATAAATGATAAAAAGAAATGGGCCTAAAATTGAACCCTGGGGGACACCAGTGGGGACAGAGCCAGTCTCAGACCTGAAACCATTCATAAAAACAAACTGGCGGTGATCAGAGAGATAAGATCTAAACCAGGTTAAAACCGTCTCAGAAACATGAGATGCAAAAAAAAAAAAAAAAAAAATCATCTTATAATTAATTATAAAAACAAAGTTGCAATTATGAGAAATGAAGTCACAATTGAGAGATATGAAGTCACATTGTGAGCAATATAAAATTGCAATTTTGAGATTTAGTCACAATTGTAAAAAAATATAATCGCTTTGTGACAGTCAAAATTATGAAAAATAATGTCGCAATTCTGAGCCAATGCAGAGTTGCAATTGGTAAAAGTTTCCGACCAGGCTTAGAGTGAATATAAATCTGAGTATCATCTGTGTAAAAGTGATAATTAAGCCTGTGTGATCTTGAGAGAAATACATGAGGAAATATATAAATGATAAAAAGAAATGGGCCTAAAATTGAACCCTGGGGGACACCAGTGGGGACAGAGCCAGTCTCAGACCTGAAACCATTCATAAAAACAAACTGGCGGTGATCAGAGAGATAAGATCTAAACCAGGTTAAAACCGTCTCAGAAACATGAGATGCAAAAAAAAAAAAAAAAAAAAAATCATCTTATAATTAATTATAAAAACAAAGTTGCAATTATGAGAAATGAAGTCACAATTGAGAGATATGAAGTCACATTGTGAGCAATATAAAATTGCAATTTTGAGATTTAGTCACAATTGTAAAAAAATATAATCGCTTTGTGACAGTCAAAATTATGAAAAATAATGTCGCAATTCTGAGCCAATGCAGAGTTGCAATTGGTAAAAGTTTCCGACCAGGCTTAGAGTGAATATAAATCTGAGTATCATCTGTGTAAAAGTGATAATTAAGCCTGTGTGATCTTGAGAGAAATACATGAGGAAATATATAAATGATAAAAAGAAATGGGCCTAAAATTGAACCCTGGGGGACACCAGTGGGGACAGAGCCAGTCTCAGACCTGAAACCATTCATAAAAACAAACTGGCGGTGATCAGAGAGATAAGATCTAAACCAGGTTAAAACCGTCTCAGAAACATGAGATGCAAAAAAAAAAAAAAAAAAAAATCATCTTATAATTAATTATAAAAACAAAGTTGCAATTATGAGAAATGAAGTCACAATTGAGAGATATGAAGTCACATTGTGAGCAATATAAAATTGCAATTTTGAGATTTAGTCACAATTGTAAAAAAATATAATCGCTTTGTGACAGTCAAAATTATGAAAAATAATGTCGCAATTCTGAGCCAATGCAGAGTTGCAATTGGTAAAAGTTTCCGACCAGGCTTAGAGTGAATATAAATCTGAGTATCATCTGTGTAAAAGTGATAATTAAGCCTGTGTGATCTTGAGAGAAATACATGAGGAAATATATAAATGATAAAAAGAAATGGGCCTAAAATTGAACCCTGGGGGACACCAGTGGGGACAGAGCCAGTCTCAGACCTGAAACCATTCATAAAAACAAACTGGCGGTGATCAGAGAGATAAGATATAAACCAGGTTAAAACCGTCTCAGAAACATGAGATGCAAAAAAAAAAAAAAAAAAAAATCATCTTATAATTAATTATAAAAACAAAGTTGCAATTATGAGAAATGAAGTCACAATTGAGAGATATGAAGTCACATTGTGAGCAATATAAAATTGCAATTTTGAGATTTAGTCACAATTGTAAAAAAATATAATCGCTTTGTGACAGTCAAAATTATGAAAAATAATGTCGCAATTCTGAGCCAATGCAGAGTTGCAATTGGTAAAAGTTTCCGACCAGGCTTAGAGTGAATATAAATCTGAGTATCATCTGTGTAAAAGTGATAATTAAGCCTGTGTGATCTTGAGAGAAATACATGAGGAAATATATAAATGATAAAAAGAAATGGGCCTAAAATTGAACCCTGGGGGACACCAGTGGGGACAGAGCCAGTCTCAGACCTGAAACCATTCATAAAAACAAACTGGCGGTGATCAGAGAGATAAGATCTAAACCAGGTTAAAACCGTCTCAGAAACATGAGATGCAAAAAAAAAAAAAAAAAAATCATCTTATAATTAATTATAAAAACAAAGTTGCAATTATGAGAAATGAAGTCACAATTGAGAGATATGAAGTCACATTGTGAGCAATATAAAATTGCAATTTTGAGATTTAGTCACAATTGTAAAAAAATATAATCGCTTTGTGACAGTCAAAATTATGAAAAATAATGTCGCAATTCTGAGCCAATGCAGAGTTGCAATTGGTAAAAGTTTCCGACCAGGCTTAGAGTGAATATAAATCTGAGTATCATCTGTGTAAAAGTGATAATTAAGCCTGTGTGATCTTGAGAGAAATACATGAGGAAATATATAAATGATAAAAAGAAATGGGCCTAAAATTGAACCCTGGGGGACACCAGTGGGGACAGAGCCAGTCTCAGACCTGAAACCATAAAAACAAACTGGCGGTGATCAGAGAGATAAGATCTAAACCAGGTTAAAACCGTCTCAGAAACATGAGATGCAAAAAAAAAAAAAAAAAATCATCTTATAATTAATTATAAAAACAAAGTTGCAATTATGAGAAATGAAGTCACAATTGAGAGATATGAAGTCACATTGTGAGCAATATAAAATTGCAATTTTGAGATTTAGTCACAATTGTAAAAAAATATAATCGCTTTGTGACAGTCAAAATTATGAAAAATAATGTCGCAATTCTGAGCCAATGCAGAGTTGCAATTGGTAAAAGTTTCCGACCAGGCTTAGAGTGAATATAAATCTGAGTATCATCTGTGTAAAAGTGATAATTAAGCCTGTGTGATCTTGAGAGAAATACATGAGGAAATATATAAATGATAAAAAGAAATGGGCCTAAAATTGAACCCTGGGGGACACCAGTGGGGACAGAGCCAGTCTCAGACCTGAAACCATTCATAAAAATAAACTGGCGGTGATCAGAGAGATAAGATCTAAACCAGGTTAAAACAGTCTCAGAAACATGAGATGCAAAAAAAAAAAAAAAAAAAAAATCATCTTATAATTAATTATAAAAACAAAGTTGCAATTATGAGAAATGAAGTCACAATTGAGAGATATGAAGTCACATTGTGAGCAATATAAAATTGCAATTTTGAGATTTAGTCACAATTGTAAAAAAATATAATCGCTTTGTGACAGTCAAAATTATGAAAAATAATGTCGCAATTCTGAGCCAATGCAGAGTTGCAATTGGTAAAAGTTTCCGACCAGGCTTAGAGTGAATATAAATCTGAGTATCATCTGTGTAAAAGTGATAATTAAGCCTGTGTGATCTTGAGAGAAATACATGAGGAAATATATAAATGATAAAAAGAAATGGGCCTAAAATTGAACCCTGGGGGACACCAGTGGGGACAGAGCCAGTCTCAGACCTGAAACCATTCATAAAAATAAACTGGCGGTGATCAGAGAGATAAGATCTAAACCAGGTTAAAACAGTCTCAGAAACATGAGATGCAAAAAAAAAAAAAAAATCATCATCTTATAATTAATTATAAAAACAAAGTTGCAATTATGAGAAATTACAATTGAGAGATATAAAGTCAATGCAAGAAATTGTGAGCGATATAAAATTGCAACTGTGAGATAGTCACAACTGTAAAAAATAAAATCACTGTGAATTGCTGAAGATATGTCAGAATTACATTATAAACTTGCAATTGGAAGAATATTTCTTTTGCAAGAATATGCTTTTTTTTACTCTTAGGTCAAAACTAAAATAAAATCACTTTAAAATAATAAATATCCCTTTAACGCACAGAATCAAGTGCCTTTCATTGTTCTATTTCATCATTGGCAACTCACACAAATCACACATGAAGTACTGCTGCTTGTTCTTAAAGATGTCGGAGGGTAAGGTGCAAAACAACAGTGCTTGTGGCTTTCTTTCCACTGACTGGGTTTAATATACTTCTGGCCGATTGCACCTCACGGTTATTCATATTCATACAAAAAGCACAGAAGAGTTTCTCCACATTAACCTGCGTCAGTGAACAAACACACAGCGAAAACGCCACCCTGGCCTGACCCCCCCAGCTCTTCATTGGCAGGTATTATTTCTGATACAATAAATAAAACAGGAAGGAGAGCAGCAGCATCGCTAGGAAACAATATGTGCTGCTCCTCTCTGTACTGACTATTCAACACACTCGAGTCTCAGATCATTGCACACAATCTCTGCTGAGCAGAGCCGCTGTGTGCAGCCGTGTCAGCGTGTGGTCCAGGTAGTGTGTGTGACAGTCAGCTGGAAACATGGTGATATTTGTAATATGTCCAGGACAAATGTCTCTTCATTTTATCCCTCGCTGAGAGGATCCTGGTGGCAGGTAGTCTGTCAGGTGATGCTTCAATAGAGATCAATCAAAGACCCTAATCAGGACGGTCTCATATGGGAAAACATCGCTGCTGAGACCTTTATCCATGTACCACCTGGAAGTCACACCGGTGACGTTCGCACCTCATTCTCAGGATCCCCATCAAGCTTCGACAGATGATCTGAATGACACGGAAGCAGAAGTTCAGCACTTTTCATAATGCCTTCTGCTCAAAAGCCATGATATGAAGTACAGAAAAACAAAATACGCAGATAAAGGTGCATTCGCAATTGTTTAATACAGTAATTCTTACTGACGTCAGTGTGTTTTAATAACGAAAAACTGGGTATCATTGGATTTGTGTTTGAATAATTAGTTTTTGACTTGAAACAGTTGCATATTAAACTTAAATTTAGTTTATCCTTCCTATTTTGTTGTCTTTGGGGGGCGTGTTAGAGTGGGATTCTGTTAGGTGGTCCTCAGAAAAAAAACTGGAAGATAAAGTGGTCCTTGGTCCATTACAGTAGTCCAGAAAACTCTTGTAAAGCCATGCAATAGGTTTGTGTGAGAAACGTTTATGCATTTAATTGAATGCAAAGAAAATTTCATGCACTCATTCAACACAAACACCAATGGCATTTTCTTTCTTTTTTCCAGTTCTGGCACGTCTTCTGGATTTGCCCTACATTTTCAGGTAACGAAAAACAGTGGAATTGACTTTCTGATAACACTGGTTGTTTCACCCAACCCGATTTACCTTCATTTATAATAAAACTAACTTAAGTTTTCACTGTATTAATCACTGAATTACATCTCCAAAACAAGGTCATACATTATTAACATTGCTATTCCACAATAGAAATCACATCATAAGTCTTGCATTGATTCGGCTTACAGAAACAAGTTAATGCGTGATCGACGTGATTACGTAATGTGTGGCACATCGCAGAGCAGTGCAAGACGAGCATTTGTGGTTAAATAGTAAATATATATATTTTTTTTAGAAAATGACTGATGGTTTCTCTAGATCAGACTCTTATTCCTCGTCTGGGATCATGTAGAGTCTTTGAAGCTGCACTGAAACTGACATTTGGACCCGTTGAACCCTGCTGAAGTCACTATATGGAGAAAAATCCTGGAATGTTTTCCTCAAAAACCTTCATTTCTTTTCAACTGAAGAAATAAAGACATAAACAGCTTGGATGACATGGGGGTGAGTAAATGATCAGGATATTTTCATTCTGAAGTGAAGTAATCCTTTAAGAAGTATGGGGGAAAAAAATGCATGAAGACCGAAAATGAACATTTGAAAATATATGGGTGGACTACTGCTTTAAGACTTACTTTGCTTATTTGTTAGCTTGGTTTGTAACTTAGGCTGTGTATTTATCAGGGGAGGTGTCTTTTCTATTAAAGCTGGGACTCAGATATGAATACAAACTGTGCTTGAGAGCGCTTGTCCTTTGGGCAGCACACAGAGCCACAGCAGCACTAGTGTGGAGAGCTCTGACCTTCTTATTCTGCTATGGCACTGGCAGACAGCCATATTGATTGAAGTATTTCTGGACTTCTCTCCTGAATCTCCAGGTGGACTTGGGGGCCTCGGTCCCTAAGAACCTCAAACCAAAGCTCTCCGTTTTAAATCTCTCCATCCAATGAGAGAAGGAGAGGGGGGGAAAAGAAAGAAGGACCGGTGCTGCCTTGGGAACGGTGGAGGAAGAAGACGAGGGGGGAGTGTGTGTTTGGCGCTGAGCTGCTCGAGCGCTGCTGAGAGCATGGACAATTAGACGAGTCCCCAGTGTCTCTTTGCTCTCTGGCTGCCTGGTGGGTTGCTCCATGGGCTGTGAGCCGAGGGATCGGCGCCTGGATGGGCCTTAGGCCGAGTGCTGGGGGAAACCCGTAATCCGCTTCCCCCACCTCAGAGAGCCTCGGGAGGGCGGGTGAGATAGAGCTCTATTGGACAAAGACTCTCTCTTTCCTCTAAGACTGCAGATTCTGACACTCACACACACTGATTGGTGTCATTTCAAGCGGATTTTCCCTCGGCTGGATGTCAGGCGACTTTTTATCCGCACTTGGAGTCGATTTGGAGAAACATGTGACATGTTTGCTAAAGTAACTGTAGAAAAATGGATCTTTGTACACATGCATTCATGGCTTTACCCATCATAGATTTTTAAATGGTTGTCAATTGATGGAAAAGAGCAAAAATCTTTTGCTGTGATTGAAAGCGTTTCTTCATATGAATGATTTGGGTGCGTGAGGTATTATATTTTTTAATGTAAATAACAAAATGAAGAACCATATATTAGTGCAAGATTAGTATATATATATATATATATATACACACACACACACACACATACATATATATATATATATATATATATGTGTGTGTGTGTGTGTATGTATATATAAATATATACTCACTGCATATATATAATTATATGATATATATAATACTGTGAGTATATATGTAGACGTTATACACACACACACATATATATATACACTGCATATATATAATTATATGATATATATATAATACTGTGAGTATATATATATAGACGTTATACACACACACACATATATATATATATATGTGTGTGTGTGTGTGTATAACGTATATATATATATATATATATATATATATATATAGACGTATCTATATTACAAATATATTTATGGAAAATATATGTAACCCTGGACCACAAAACCAGTCATAAGGGACAATTTTTTAATTTACACATCGTCTGAATGCTGAATAAATAAGCTTTCCATTGATGGATTGTTCGGGTAGGACAATATTTGGCAAAGATGCAACTATTTGAAAATCTGGAATCTGAGGTACAAAAAAATCTAAATATTGAGAAAATCGAAAAGTAAAGTTGTGCAAATGAAGTCCTTAGCCACGCATATCCACAGACAAAAAGACATTTTTGATATATTTACGGTAGGAAATTTACAAAATATCTTCACGTAATATCCTAATGATTTTTGACATAAAAGAAAAATCAATAATCGTGACCCGTACAACGTATTGCCGGCAATTGCTACAAATATACCCGCGCGACTTATGACTGCTTTTGTGTTCCAGGGTCACATATATCATCTGGAAACCACAGCATTACACGTTAATCAATATGGGATTTGAATTCGTTTTTTTTTTTTCTTCTCATACTGTGACTTTAGGAGTTCTGTAATATCCAATTTCCCATTTTGAGTGTATGGCATTATACCGAACGTCTGTTTTTCTAGTCTGAAGAGCAGATTTAAAGTAGTCCCCATCGGCTGTGGAGCGCGTAAAGCTTAAAATGAACCGTAGCGTCCTCCCGTCTGGAATCAAGGCGGCGTCTCTCCTTGAAATTCCCCCAGCCCGTGACATGATTTACCAGTTCGCCGTCTTATACCTATAGATTTGTTGTTGTGATATAGAATCAGCGAGTTGTACAACACAGAAATTGCCCCAGCTGAATATGACAACAGGCGAAACTAGTAGCCTAATTAGGAGGCTACATGCCTGAGAATGCACAGGCGAACTTAGCGCAAATAGGAAAAGGTGCTTTCAGCCCGGCGTAGCCAACCGCCTCAGTCCCTTAATGTATTACCACCTGCAACCGCAATCACCGGAGCCAAATTTAAATGCTGATGATTCAGGAGAGAGGGGCGCGGGCCGGCGAAGAGCCGTGCGAGAGGTGATTTAAAACATTGGCCCTAATGAGGCTGACCGCTGGCCGTCTGATCTGAATGTGATGGGGGAAATTAGATGAGGGAAGAGGTCATCGACGGCGTCGGAAAGGCCACGGCGCAAATGAAACACAGAGGACGACGCTACTGTCAGATGTTCTGTTTACTTCATTTCAAGAAAACAGACTCGTGGGCTTCCAGCGCCGTATAGATAAAATAATCAATGCGTTTGTATCTGGTTCGAGAATGTGTTTCGTGAGGATGTGTGTGTGTGTGTGTGTGTGTTTGGGAGTTTTCACCAGCTTGCAGGGTCCGGTTTGCGAGGCCACAGCAGGTAAAGAATAGATTGCCTCACTTCTTACTTCTCACCCTGCATACAGCAGCACGGACACCTCACGCGCTCGCATGCAGAAAAACAACCTGTCATCCTCAATCAAACAAACATATGCCCCCTTTTAACGGCTTGACTCTCAAAAGTTGCACAGCGTTGCTGAACCTAGTGAGCTGCCTTGCTGTCTACTAAGGCAGCATCCTAACGGTCATGAATCCTAATAACTCACTGATATGGAACTCTACACATAAGCAATGCCTCTATATGACACACAAACTCAGTTACGTATTTAAAATATTAAATTTGAGTCTCTGTATTTCATGACAGTTACATTTTAAATGGGTGGTAATCAGATTACAGTTCCATCTGAAAAGTGTTTTAGATTACCAAAGTGATTACTTTGAGTTTTAATGTCATTTAAACAGCGATTGGTGATTCTCTGACTCTGACAGTCTGAAAAAGACGAGTTCAGTTTCAGCAACATTTTAATACTTTTAAGAGGATCATAAAAATGTTGTTATTTTTATTTAGTTCTGTCCTGAACAAGACAAAATGACTGAATTTATAAAAAATTGTCCAACTGTCAACTGAACTGTCCTGTCATGAGCTGATGATCCACGACTGTTTTCATGTTTTCTGATAGTTGTTTGTGAGTCATTTTATAATTCACTCGTCACTGCCACAACTTTTTCTCACAATTTGTTTTTTTCCCCTTTTGCTTTTTACAATCCTGACTTCTTTTTCTCAGAATTGCGAGATTTAAACTCACAATTGCAAGTTATAAAGTCAGAATTGGGAGATATGAACTTGCAATACTGACTTTTTTTCTTGCAATTGTGAATTTAGTGTGCGAGTTAAATGTCATAATTCTGAATATTATATACTCAATATTTTCTCATAATTCTGACTTTTCTCAATTTTGCCAGTTTATATCTCATATTTTTTACTTTTCCCAATATTGCAAGTTTACATCTCATATTTTTGACTTTTCTCAATATTGTGAGTTTATATCTCATAATTTTGACTTTTCTCAATATTTTCAGTTTATATCTCATATTATTGACTTTTCTCAATATTTTCAGTTTATATCTCATATTTTTGACTTTTCTCAATATTGCGAGTTCATATCTCATAATTTTGAGGGAAAAAGTCATAATTGTGAGATAAAAACTTGCAATGACCTTTTTTGTGTTTGTTCCACACTTATCAGTATTCCAAAGTATTCTAAAGTATTTAGATGAAGTTACTAAACTTGAGTAATGTAACGAAATACTCTTTTTATAGACTTTTTAAAGCATGTATTTTGTAATCTCTAGTGAAGTACATTTTAAAAGTGACCCACCCAGCCCTGAACTCTAATAAAATAGCACAGAGAGATTGTCGAATATTGTAAGAATGAAACAGCCCTCCTAAAGAAATCCACTAGTACGTTAGAACAGAGCCTTTTGCATTCCAAATATTTAAATGTGAAATTTGACTGAGTGGAATGTCAAAACGCACTGTAGTCCAAACATACAAGGAAATCTAGTGAAAAATCAAGCATTCAGCCAAATCCATTAGGAGCAGTTCAACCATATCGTCTCAAACTCCAGATGAGAGAGGAGAGCCTAGAATCTAACACAGGGCTTCAGAATGATGGAAAGTACCTGATCCCTGGCATTGTGATTGACAGCTACTGACCACCACTCAACTGGCCTCGACGTCTTCACACCGCTGAGCGCAGCGGGGGCCGCCGAGTCTCGGGGAGCCGTGCAATCAACTGGGCCTTACAGAGATAAACAACGCTCACGTATGAGAGCTCCACACCAAAGGCACGTATCGCACAGTTCCATCACGCGGTCTAGCAGGGTTCACTGACTCCACTGTTTCAGAAATTGCAGGATGGATTCAAACAGAGGTGTGGACTTCATTGTTCTGCCGGCTGGTAAAAGCGAAGATGGAAAGCCAGATTCCCGCAATCCTCGGGCCTGGGGTTTAAAAACAAGAGAAGGTTGCATTATTTACAGTGAGAATGGACTTTTATTCAAGAATCTGGATGGTAACTTTTATTATCAAGCAAACAGGACCAATTCAATCCGAATGTGACGGATGGAAACAACACTCCTCTAAAAGCAGTTTGTTTTCAAAATACTCATTTGTAATTGTTCGAAGGGTTCATGAATTGAATGAATGTAATTTTTTGACACGTAAGGGGCCGTTCAACATATTGCGCCTAAAAAAGCGTGGAAAGTGTGGCCGCTTCGCTTCCTCCTTCTTTTGCTGTTATGCAACCATGAACAGCTTTCTCCACGACTATGCGGTAGTTTCAATGGATTTCCATCACCGAAAAGCCCTTGCAGTAGCTCTAGTATAAGATTTATTTATGGAAACCCCCCAAAAATGTAAAAAAATCCTGCAGTGCACCATGGAGAATTTCACAAACTTATCCAAGAGCTCCGTCTGGACGATGAGAGATTCAAAGCCCTGAACTTGACAAGGACCAGTTTGATAATCTTTTAAGGATGCGATCACACTTGTAGTTCGGTTGGTTTGGTTCGGACCAAAAAACAAAAACAAAACATATAGTCCTGGTCCGCTTAGCGTTCACACTGGCATTTCTAACAGCGAACCTGAAGTTACCGAACCAAAGGCATCGGGATACGGTCACGACCTGATTGGTCGGCTTTTATGACGTATATTTGGCGACGGAGCTCACTTACCGAACGTTCAAAACAACGCTGTGTTCTGGATTAAACGCCTTCATTTTATGCTTTATTTTTACCAGCTGAGAATCACGAAGAGCTCATCAAATGTTGAAAACATTCAAAACAGCAGCAGGATTTCCTCTGTTGTACGCAGAAACAGAAACTTCACCTCCTCGTTGCTCCACGTTTACCCTCGACTCATTTCGGATACACCGATCTTTCCATGTCGTCAAATCAGCTGACTCATAGCGTCGCATCTTGTGACATCACGTCCTGTTTTTGGTTCGTTTACATGTCTTCGGTCGGTGTTGCGTTCATATATCAATCGAACCGCACCAGAGTTCGTTTGGAAGCGGACAGAGACCCGTCTTTTTAGCGGCCTCGGTCCGTACTGCAGCGTTCACACATGTTCGAACGAACCGCACTAACTGAGCAATCGCACCAGGGTTCGTTTTAATCGAACCAAACATGACAAGTGTGAACGCACCCTAAGAAATATTCGCCCAAGCATCACCAAACAGAGCTTCTTCCGTGAAACCATCTCTCCGGCACAACGGCTCTGCGTTCGTCTGAGGTAATTAGGCTACCGTTAGTGTAAGGAAGAGGGTTGATTGGATGGTTCTTGTCACGTGACCTGCAGTGTGCTTGCGGCATTCTCAAAAGTTGAGATGTTTTCAGACGCGCCTGAAAAAATGGCGCGATGCTTCCATTTTGAGCGCAATTGCCGCTCGCCTACATAGGAAATAATGAATATGTGCACGCAAAAGACGCGATATGTGAACATACAAACATCTTGTAAGTTTCAGAACTCAAAACTTCCTCATCAGTCCAAAAACAAGCTTTGTCATATTATGAAGTAATAGTGCGACAAAATACCACCTCTGCAGAATCAGTGACTCTTGCCAAAACTCCCATTATAAGCAATGATGCTGTCTACACTGCACAACGAATCTCTAACTTGCATCGTGTTTGCTCTATTAGTTATGATGAAAGCATTCATGAGAGTGCAGAATCCAGTTGCAATGACACGATCACTGCATTCATGCAATCGATAGAGATGTCCATCATCGGTTACAACGCTAGAACCTTTCACGCGACGGGAGGAGATCTAAATATAATGCTGTAATCAACGCTTTTCACGATTAGATAATCATGACCACTGTAATGGTAAAAAGGTAGTAAAAGTTTTTCGAGAGAGTGCCACATGTATGCTTATTTCATATGCAAAGACATTAGCCAATCACAGCAGTGGGCGTTTACATTGAAGTCTCACAACAGACACGCCCCTTCCAACAGAGGGTCAAATCAGGTTAGAAAATGGCCTTTTATTTCTAAATTATGACTATTTTCGATGTTTAAAAAAACATGCCAACATTATAAGTGCACTACAGGAAACATGTTTATTATATTTATTTATTAAATATGTGCATACAGTTGTGTAAAAAATGCTTGCTTAACTGTGCTGAATGTGTGTACTTCAAATATTAAAACTATATTTTTTAAAGAACTGTACTTTAAAAATGCACTTAACACACAAGTGCACTTTGAAAAAATGTCCAATTAAAAGTTTTACTTTATAGTGCATTATGAAATTACACTTAAAATCATGTTTTAATAATCTTTTCCCGTGTAATTAAATAAGTAATACACTTATTTTGATGTTTTTGATTACAATTTTAATTAATGTGTGTTATTTGATAACATTTAATGCTGATATATATTAAATTGCAGCTTCAAAATTACACGAGTAATTACAATTGTATTTAAATACAGGACATACAAGATTCAATAGAAGTGACATAAAGTATATTTAATAAATACTTGTCAATATGTTCAGTCAGTACACTTTAACCATATCTCAAAGATGTTTTTCATTTTTATTTAATTGACGCATAGTTCGCGAAGACCCGCCCCCTTTAGTTACTGTTGCTATGTCCGACAAACCATGCGCTCTCATGCCACACATCATGTTCTCACGTAGTGAAAATATATAGAGGAGCAAAGAGGACACTGACAACGTATGAAACAGTTTCATATTTAAAATTTTGGAATTTTTTAAAGAAGTTTAATCAATAAATAGCGTCTAGTGTGTCTTTAATGTGTGGTGACAGATCGCTGTAGCTCCTCGTGAAGCGATCATCTCTTCATACTAGTTCATTTATAGCATCAAATAAACATGAATGAACATCAGAATGTTGTTTCAAGCGTGGAAAGACTCAACAATTTTTCAAGTTCACCAACGTTAATCTATTAACTCCTCCTGACTGCTTTGTCGGACAAAATGGTGGATTCGGGGTTATGATTGGTCGGATCGCCTGTCAATCAAACTCCCTGCTAAGAGTGAATTGTAAATTACATGTGTCTGAAAACATTACATTCAGTTCGCACTTAAGGGCATCATTTCCATAATATTTGTGTGTGTGTGTGACAAGGGCATATGCATTAGTTTTAATGCTGTAAAAAGTTTACCACAACTGCATGTACACGTACACAGAAAACTGCGGCGAGCAAAGCCCCGACCCGAGCCGTGACAGATACTAACCAGCTTTGGATCATTTCTTTAACACGTTTTGCCGCGTCCCAACATCCGTTCTCATTAAATGACATATAGGAAGACGGCAAAACTCTGTGTGATTTGTCCTTGTCCTTCATTAGCATACCAAAAATAGTATCCACGAGCTCAAAACAAACAGTTAAATAAATAAAGAAGCCTGGTATAATGCAGGTTATGTAAGTGTCATCTTTATCTGGTAAACATTCCCACGAGCAATGCAAAGAAGCACCCAAGAGCATTTACATCCCTAATTTACCCATCCATTAAAGAGACGGATGCTTTGATACTATTGCCGTGTTTATCGGCCGTCTCGCGGGATTCATTAGGTCCAACGTTCCCTTCAGAACGTAATCTATTGCTTAATTAAACTTCCCAAATATGAAATTTGAACCCATGAATAAGAAGAGAAGTTATTGCTTTGTTGTTCCCTCATTTGCACAATATTTTAATGAACACAAACTCCAGATATATTACCATTTGCATGTAAATAAAGCTTTTCCTCAAGCACTTAAGGGCTTTGATTTGACTGTGGCGGGCCGTAAGTCATCGTTTCTTTCTGCTTGATGAATCTCTGAAGGATACGAAGTGAAGCTCATTGACTGCGTTGGGAAATTTCACAGCTAGTGGCTCCATCGCACATCATTGCAAAGTGTGAAATTTTAATCAGAGATGTTGTGAAGAAACAAGGATCGTCTGACGACCATAATTAATGACTTCTGTCATAGAGATTACGCTGGCACATTTGAATGCGCGACTGTTTTAAAGAGCAAGAGAAAACGCATTAACTAAATTGTATAGCATGAAGCGCTTCTGAATTAGAGACGTCGTGTCACTCTGTGTACGCGTCCGTATTCTCTTTGGCATCGGACGCCGCTGGTTTGCGTTTAATTGAACAGCATTTCCCGACGTGCACCCGCCTCTTGTTTAGCCGTGCATTAATTTCACGCGTGGCTTATTGACGCGTGATATTCTCAGAATGATTGGAAACATGAAGCTTTAACATTCAGTAAGTTTGTCTACATTCTGCAGATGTGCATAGCTATAGCAATAAATGTGCTCGTATAACACCCATATGTAGCCTACTACATATGGACAGAATATCCATCTGAGTGATCCTGGATATTCCCAAAACATTAGTGATGATGAAAAAAAAACATCATTATTCATTATAAAAATTGCATTATTTTTGGTAAGTTTCATACATTTTTGTGAATCAATTTAAATTGTTTGTGTCAAGCAAACACATACAATTCAATTTATATATATATATATATATATATATATATATATATATATATATATATATATATATATATATATATATATACATATATATACATATATATATATATATATTTTTTTTTTTTTTTTCAGCTAGAGCCCTTCTAACTAATATATATATATATATATAGATATATATAGATATATATATATATTTTATTCTCAGCTAGAACCCTTCTAACTTATATATATATATATATATATATATATAGCTAGATATATATATATATTTTTTTTCTCAGCTAGAACCCTTCTAACATATATATTTATATATATATATATATATATATATATATATATATATATAAAATGGCTGAAAAAGATTGAGCTAATTTTTCCCTTCTAACCAACATGGTCATTTAGTGTATTATTCAGACCCGAGCTGTTGTTGTTTATCGGCTGTGCATTTCGAGAGCCATTTATTTCTCAGACCTCACCAGCTCATTAACATGCAAATAGCGCATATGTTTTCATTTTCCAGCACAGTAATCTGGTGCTGTTTATCCAATCACCAACTTTTATTTTACTAGCCAGCGCTGGAGAGCGAGAGAAAGAGAGATTGTGCTTCGAAGCATGCACACATTTTGAAGTGGCCACTAATCACAGATTGCAAACTCAAGTGTAGTCTGGAAGTGCCTGGCCCCCATTATGGCGCGCCGCTGCCCTCTCCGAGCCCCGAGTTGTGTTTCTGGCCCGGGCTGACCTGCGGGCTAATTCTGGCAATCAATATTTTAAGTGCTTCCTGATTCACTTCTATCACATCCTGTGGCACGGATTTTGATATGTGATTAAATTAACAGTCATGGTGGAAAGTAACGTTTGTAAAACAGACTGATTACTGATTGTTAATTGCCAAGTGTCTTAATCTCAAACGAAATGTGGAAAGTGTATTCCAGAATACTTCAATGTTATGAATATCATCGCTATGATAAGGGGGGAAAAAAACAAAAATAATAACTAGGCACCGGTGCCCTCACTGATTTGCGTTTAAAAGGTTCTAATCAAATGCTGCAATTGCTCGAACCAAAGCTCTGAGATGTTCTCACTCGGCTTGGAAACCTTAATTGTACAAATAAAGAAATTGTTAAACAAAAAAAAAAAGGAAAGGAAAATTATTCCATGAAAGGCCTAATAGTTGCCTTTATTCTATGAGACCTGGTGTAGAATGCAAAGCAAAGTGCTGGAGTGGTTGTAAAACAGCACTTATGCCCTTTTTTATATTTATACACTGTTTTTTTTTGGCAGAATCTGCAAAATTCGATGTTACATTCTTATTGGCAGCGGTCAGCACACTCAGATCAGCCCAATACTGAATAAACAAACATGCAAGATGCGTGTCAATCTCACTGCAATAATTGTGTTGGTTTAACTTAAAAAGTTGGTAAAACCTGGTTGCCTTTTAAAATTTTGAGTTCAGAGAGAAACTCTGAATTTTACTCATTTTTAGATTCAGTGATCCAGGTTGCTTGATTTTTAGTCAGAGATGTTCTCACTCGGCTTGGAAACCTTAATTGTACAAATAAGGAAACTGTAAAAAAAAAAAGAAAAAAAAAAAAAGGAAAATTATTCCATGAAAGGCCTAATAGTTGCCTTTATTCTATGAGACCTGGTGTAGAATGCAAAGCAAAGTGCTGGAGTGGTTGTAAAACAGCACTTATGCCCTTTTTTATATTTATACACTGTTTTTTTGGGCAGAAATCTGCAAAACTCGATGTTACATTCTTATTGGCAGCGGTCAGCACACTCAGATCAGCCCAATACTGAATAAACAAACATGCAAGATGCGTGTCAATCTCACTGTTAAAATTGTGTTGGTTTAACTTAAAAAGTTGGTAAAACCTGGTTGCCTTTTAAAATTTTGAGTTCAGAGAGAAACTCTGAATTTTACTCATTTTTAGATTCAGTGAACCAGGTTGCTTGCTTTTTAGTCAGAGATGTTCTCACTCGGCTTGGAAACCTTAATTGTACAAATAAGGAAACTAAAAAAAAAAAGAAAAAAAAAAAAGGAAAATTATTCCATGAAAGGCCTAATAGTTGCCTTTATTCTATGAGACCTGGTGTAGAATGCAAAGCAAAGTGCTGGAGTGGTTGTAAAACAGCACTTATGCCCTTTTTTATATTTATACACTGTTTTTTTGGGCAGAAATCTGCAAAACTCGATGTTACATTCTTATTGGCAGCGGTCAGCACACTCAGATCAGCCCAATACTGAATAAACAAACATGCAAGATGCGTGTCAATCTCACTGTTAAAATTGTGTTGGTTTAACTTAAAAAGTTGGTAAAACCTGGTTGCCTTTTAAAATTTTGAGTTCAGAGAGAAACTCTGAATTTTACTCATTTTTAGATTCAGTGAACCAGGTTGCTTGATTTTTAGTCAGAGATGTTCTCACTCGGCTTGGAAACCTTAATTGTACAAATAAGGAAACTAAAAAAAAAAAGAAAAAAAAAAAAGGAAAATTATTCCATGAAAGGCCTAATAGTTGCCTTTATTCTATGAGACCTGGTGTAGAATGCAAAGCAAAGTGCTGGAGTGGTTGTAAAACAGCACTTATGCCCTTTTTTATATTTATACACTGTTTTTTTGGGCAGAAATCTGCAAAACTCGATGTTACATTCTTATTGGCAGCGGTCAGCACACTCAGATCAGCCCAATACTGAATAAACAAACATGCAAGATGCGTGTCAATCTCACTGCAATAATTGTGTTGGTTTAACTTAAAAAGTTGGTAAAACCTGGTTGCCTTTTAAAATTTTGAGTTCAGAGAGAAACTCTGAATTTTACTCATTTTTAGATTCAATGAACCAGGTTGCTTGCTTTTTAAAGGGTTAGTTCACCCAAAAATGAAAATTCTTTTAATTACTCACCCGTGTGTCGTTCCAAACCTGCAAGATTTCTAGAACACAAGTGAAGATCTTTCAAATGAAATCTAAGAGCTTTCTCCTTCCATTGACAGTCTACTCAACTACCACTTTCAGGCCCCAGAAAGGTAAAGACATCCTTAAAGTAATCCATGTGACTCCAGTGGTTTAACCTCAATTTTATGAAGCAAAACAAGTCCTTTGTTTGCACAAAAAAACAACATAATTTTCTACTTTATTTACAAAATATTAATCTCCAACACGTTCACACAACACGCATGAATCTCGTGACGCATGGATTACTTTAATGATGTCTTTACAATCATTGTGGGGCCTGAAAGCTGAAAGTGGTAATTGTGCAGACTGTCAATGGAGCGACAGAAAGTTCTCAGATTTCACGAAAAAGATCATCTTTTGTGCTCTGAAGAAAGTCTTACAAGTGTAGAACGACACAAGTGCGAGTAATTAATGACAGAATTTTCATTTCTGGGTGAATCTTTAAGTTAAACCGATTTTTTACACTGATGTAGAGCTGTCCTACGATTCTGTGGGCCCGGTTGTAACCATTAAGGATCCAGTCTGCTAATGCAATGGCTGCAGGTTCAGTTCCATGCAGAGGTGATGCAGAATGTGAAGATTTCCTCTAAGGAAAGTCCAGTTCTCCCACCATCATCCCCTCAAGCAAGGCACTTAACCCCAGGTTGCCCTTGCAAGACTTTCCCAGAAAAATCCCTGTAAATTACTTTGGGGAGAAAAGGTGTCTGCTAAATACTAGCCTTATGCACACTTGCGGCAAAACGTCTGGTCCATATCGCGGCTTATTCTGGTCAAGCATCGTCCACTTAGAGGGGAGGAGAACATTTGTGCATGCCGTTTAGGGAAATATCAATCGTTCATGTAATTGCAGATCATTGGTCGGCCGCTACTGGATGAAAAAAACATAAATACAGTGATAATGAAAACGTGGATGAATACTCAAAAATAAGAAGTATTGATTATTCCACAAACATAAAAACACTGCAGAATATACAGTTCTGCTTGTGGATATTGGGTTTAATTGCAACTAAGAGCCTTAAATAAAACTCTAAATACTTTTCAAAGATTTGATGCCACCAGGGTTGGGGAGTAACGAAATACAAGTAACTTAATTACGCATTTAAAATACAAAATAAACTGTATTTCATGACAGTTACATTTGAAATGGGTGGTAATCAGATTACAGTTCCATCTGAAAAGTGTTTTAGATTACCAAAGTGATTACTTTGAGTTTTAATGGCATTTAAACAGCGATTGGTGATTCTCTGACAGTCTGAAAAAGCGGAGTTCAGTTTCATGTTTTTGACTGTTTTCATGTTTTGTGATAGTTGTTTGTGAGTCATTTTATAATTGTAAAGAAGGTCACTGCGTCTTTTTCTCACAATTTGTTTGCATTTCACAATTCTGACTTCTTTTTTTCAGAATTGCGAGATTTAAACTCACAATTGCAAGTGATGAAGTCAGAATTGGGAGATATAAACACGCAATACTGACTTTTTTCTTGCAATTTAGTGTGTGAGTAAAATGTCATAATTCTGACTTTTCTCAATATTGCGATTTTATATTTCATAATTCTGACTTTTCTCAATATTGCCAGTTTATATCTCATAATTCTGACTTTATAACTCGCAATTGCAACTTTATATCCCACAATTCTGAGGGAAAAAGTCAGAATTGTGAGATAAAAACTTGCAATCACCTTTTTTGTGTTTGTTCCACACTTATTAGTTTTCTAAAGTATGTAAATTAAGTTACTAAACTTGCGTAATGTAACGAAATACGTCACAAATGACTTTTTAAAGCATGTATTTTGTAATCTGTAGTGAAAAACGTTTTAAAAGCAGCCTGGATGCCACTAACCTGGACAACTTTGGCAAATCCAGTGATTAGTTCTTCCTTAAAACTACAAGGAGGAACAGATGTGAAAACAGGAGACCCAATTTAGGATCAGAATGATTTCCGAAGGATCATGCGACACTGGAGTACCGATGCTGAAAATTCACAGGAATAAACAAACATTTTAAAAGACAAGTGACAGCCTTCTACATCAGCGCCATTCACATTTCCCTCCGATTTTAGGCAAAGGGATAGAGAACGGGAATGTCAGATGGCAAAATCACGGTGACTGGATTCAAAGACACCGAAGCAGCACGCCTGGCAGTTTCTCCGACTCTGGGATTTGTAGGCCTCGCAAAGACCGCCGGCTTCAACCAAGAAGTTGACTTTAGAACATTCTCCATTCACAGCTGCCACCGTCGCGCTGGCAGAACGCTGACTCTGGCGACGTTCCCAACGCTCACCGGCGGCACGCTGTCGTTCTCTAACGGGTTTGTTTCACAAGCCTCCTAATCAATTGGAAGGCAGCCCTTTAGAAAGGAGCCTGGCAAGCGGATACATTCCCCCATTGTGTCGTCTGCGGCGAACACAAATAACAAGCGTCACTCGCTGTCTTGAAACGCGAGGGACATTAAACAAATCGTACATTATTGTGCGGCGCCGCGAGAAGGGCAGCACACTCTTTGTGTTTGTCATCTACAGTAGAGCGCGTGAATGAGCACGTTTATTTGTGTCCGTGCTAAAATGCTGCCAGGTGGGAACCCCATTGTGCTTGGCTGACAAGTGGTGTTAATGAAATCACAGACGCCTGTCCGGCAAATAACAGGAAAAGCGCCAGAGAGACGCTTTTACACCGAAGCACAGTGTGCCGACGCTGATACTAATTTACTCCACACAGAGACGAGAGGGAGAGAGACGCCGTTTACGGGACCAAAGTCATTCATTACCCCTCGGATATCGGCCTGGAGGATGCAAATGACTGATTCTTTTCTCTGCGGTAGAACCGTAGATAAGCAGGAGGACTGATAGGCCATCACAGACACAACAACAGCGGCCCCGGGATGTTCACACGTCCTCGCAGACAAATTAAGGCCGCATCGGTGCCGCGCGTCATCGTCTCAAGCATGTCCAGAGATCCATCACTGCCTGCGTTAAAGAGGGAAAGCGCACACTCATTCGCACGCATTCTGGGGAGGGTTTCTAATGTTCGGGGGTCCCAAAGTTTCAGATTTAAAAAAAAGGAAAATTCAGTCATTAATTCCTCATCCTCGTGTCGTTCTACACCCGTAAGACCTTCAGAACACAAATGAAGATCTTTCTAATGAAATCTGGGACTTCCACCTCAGACGTTGTTGTGTGAACGCACGCATTTTGTAAATCGAGCGGTAAATTATGGGGGTTCATAAGCTTCTTAAAGTTGAGGTTAAACTACTGCTGTCACATGATTACTAACAGAATGTGTTTCGCTTCAGATTACAAAATACATGCTTTAAAAAGTCATTTGTAACGTATTTCGTTACATTACTCAAGTTTAGTGACTTACTCTAAATACTTTAGAATACTTTGGAATACTAATAAGTGTGGAACAAACACAAAAAAGGTCATTGCAAGTTTTTATCTCACAATTCTGACTTTTTCCCACAGAATTGCGTGATATAAAGTTGCAATTGCGAGTTATAAAGTCAGAATCATGAGATATAAACTCAAATACTAAATTCACATTTGCAAGAAAAAAAGTCAGTATTGCAAGTTTGTATCTACCAATTCTGAATTTATAACTTGCAATTGTGAATTTAAATCTCGCAATTCTGAGGAAAAGAAGTCAGGATTGGGAAATACAAACTCACAATTGTGAGGGAAAAAAACAAATTGTGAGAAAAAGTTGCAGTGACGAGTGAATTATAAAATGACTCACAAAACATGAAAACAGTCGTGGATCATCAGCTCATGACACAATTTCTTTTATATAAATTCAGTCATTTTGTCTTGTTCAGGACAGAACTAAATAAAAATAACATTTTTATGATCCCTCTTAAAAGTATTAAAATGTAGATGAAACTGAACTCGTCTTTTTCAGACGGTCAGAGTCAGAGAATCACCAATCGCTGTTTAAATGACATTAAAACTCAAAGTAATCACTTTGGTAATCTAAAACACTTTTCAGATGGAACTGTAATCTGATTACCACCCATTTAAAATGTAACCGTAATGAAATGCAGTGACTCAGATTTTGCATTTTAATACGTAACTAAGTTACTTGTATTTCGTTCCTCCCCAACCCTGACTACTAACAATGTCTTTACTACCTTTCTGAAAGTGGTAGTTGCATAGCTGGAGGGACGGAAAGCTTTCGAATTTCATTAAAAAAGTTCTTCATTTGTTTTACGAAGAAAGTCTTATGGGTTTGGAACGACGTGAGGGTGAATAATTAATGACACCCATTTTTGGGTGAACAAACACTTTAAGTTCAGTTGCTTCCTTAAAATTTTTAACTATAATCAAATTGGCTGAACCAAGTCATTTCAACTCTTTATTTTGCCTGGTTGAATCTTGTATAACTTAAAAACGGAAGTTGAAATTGGTTAAATTATACACACCAAGTCCATAAGTCCATCTATGAAATGCATTTTGTCGACGATAAATACATCCTTAAATGCATGAAATGCAAGAAACTTTGGATTTTACAATTACACTGATGCTATGCAACTTTGTCTTCCTGTGTACGTGCATGAAGGTTTAACTGCATTTTGAATGATACAATTCATTCAATCCACAAATTTAGCTACACTTGGCACCCTATAGTTAACAACACCCCTGCACTTCCTGTTCATGTTAGTGAAAGCTGTCCGTGGTGCTGATTTGAGTCTTTTACTGGCCGAAGTGAAGCAGGTTTGACCTTCGGGGTTAACAAACATCGTCTGCGCCGTGCGACCATGATCAGGTCCGCTCCGGCCCTTGCATTGTAATGGCCCAATGTCCCGTCTCCACATTCCAAACCTCCACACCTGAACTAATTGCTGGCGGTCGACAAACGTCGTGTGCCTCTGCTGGTGGGCTGAACACTTCTGGCCCTTAACGAGAGGTTTGGGCCGATGTGTCCAAAAACAGCAGTAATGGGGGGATGTGGACAGGGCAGCATAGAGAAACAGCATTAATTGGCACAAGCGCTTCCTGCTTCTCTTGCAGCATTAAGATCACTGGAATTCTTCGGCAAACTTTCATAATGCCTCTAAAGGAGTCTTTTATTAGCTGGGACACGTTCTCTTATTAGATGACTGTGCAGATCACTTGTTCTGCCATCCAGAATCAAGCTTACCTTCACTCCAATTAGAGGCTGATGGAAGGCAGGTTTCGTCTCTTGTCAATTTCTCTCCGTATCACTGCCAATTTCTCGTTTTCTCTGAAAGAACGGATAAATATAGGTATGGAAAGGGATCTCACAAAAGAACATCTGGTAACACTTTATTTTGCAGTGTCATTGTTACATATGTTACATGTATTTACTGTAGTAATAACTATAAATTATGCATAATTACATGCAACTAACCCTCATCCTAACCCTAACCCTATATTAAGTACATGCAGTTAACAGATATTACTCAGTACTTAACCCTTGTGCATTGTTCAAATTCACGAGCCTTTCGTTGTGTTCGTGGCTGTTAACTGTTTTAAAAATGTATCAGATAAATATTTTTTTCAATTTTTTTTGCTTAAATCTATTAATCAACCTCAGTCCTGATCAAAACTACTAAATTTAAAAAAAAAAATCAGGATTTTAACTCTTTAAAACGTAAAAATCTGATGCTGCACAAAAACGAACAACGCATCAAAGCCGATGTTGCTTCTAATCTTTGACACGTTTTTTCCCAAACCAGTGACATCATTTATGAATTTGGCAATTAAAGAGTTAAAATCCTGATTTTTTTTTTTTTTTTTTTTGGATCAGGGGTTGATTGATAGATTTAAGCAAAACAACAAAATTTGAAACAAAATATTTATCTGAGACATTTTTAAAAGCAGTTAAAAGTAACGAAAAACAGAGTACTGTTGAGTTTTTGAAAATTTTCAAAGCATTTTCCCAAAATATGTGTCAAAATAAGATTTGTCACCAAAAATCATTCCATTTGCTGAAACACGGAGAAAGTTACGGCCAAATTAAGACTAAAAAATTCCCCATAGTGGATGAAAACATCCCGAACAGCACATGAGGGTTAAATGTATAATTACAGTGTAATACTGACACCTTAAAATAAAGTGTAACCGAACATCTCAAGACAAGTTTTATTTGGCTTTGTGTAGGAGAATTTTTGAATTCTTTTATTACAGTTAACACATTTTCCTCCAAATTCAAAAAAGGATTCGTTCGCTTCAGAATTTCCTAATCATTTACTCGCCTCATGTCATCCAAGATGTTTATGTCTTTCTTTCTTGAGGAGAAAAGAAATGAAGGGTTTTGAGGAACACATTCCAGGATTTTTCTCCATATAGTGACTTCAATGGGGTTCAACGGGTCCAAATGTCAGTTTCAGTGCAGCTTCAAAGACTCTACATGATCCCAGACGAGGAATAAGAGTCTGATCTAGAGAAACCGTCGGCAATTTTCTAAAAAAAATTAAATAAAAATGACATACTTTTAACCACAAGTGCTCGTCTTGCACTGTTCTGCGATGCGCATCATGTAATCACGTTGGAAGGATCATGCATGACAAGTGTGTAAAGTGATCAAATTCATAAAAAGTGACAGTAAGGACACTCTTAAAGTGATTTAATGCATGCTTGCTGAATAAACATACATACTAATTTCTTGAATTGTGACTGTCATGAAAATAATGTAACAATGCAAAAAAATATTATTGTGGTTTAAATTATAACATGTTCTCGACCAGTTTCCTGTAAAAATGTGCATTAAAAAAAAATCTACTTTAAAAGAAAAAAAAACATCTAATACCAAATGCAGCTGGTTTAAACCAAAGCTGTTCTGAAAAGCAACAAAGAAATTCCTTTCTAGCACAAGCCCGGATTCTCCAGCGTGGAAATCAAACACCTGACGGCTGAAATGAAGTTCTTTCATCGCCTGGCTGTATATGAAATCCATTTATTTGTGGCTTTCAGTGCAAAGTTACCATGGACCACACGGCGGGTCACCTTTCCAACATCTTCATTTGTCCTAAACATCTCCCAGAATTCTTTGCAGGGCTCCTCACAGACCGCTATTAGAGGAAGTGTCACAAACAACAAAGTGCATGAGCAGCCCAGATGTCGTCACATATTACCAACAGATGATATTTCTGTCCTGTCATCTAATGAATGTCATATACTTGAGCTTTTGTAATGGGATGTGATCCCGTGTGAATATATATGCCACATGTACAGTCATGGTCAGCCGGCTCTTCTATAAATCAACCTCAATGTTCTTTCAGAGCGATTTGATTGGCATAATATTCTCTGCTTCCCGGATTCCTGGAGTCCATCTCGCACAGTGAAACAGTAATTATGGGATGTGGATCCAGCACAAACAGAAAAAGGTCTGTTCCCTCTGCCTTATTGGACAAATTTGCTCATATTGCCTTAAATAAATGAGCAAATCAATTCAGTGACTGGCTCTGGACTGGAGCAGTGCACACACACTCTCTCACTCACACACACACACCAGTGTTATTAGCACTTTGGAGGCGCTGAAAGTTCATGAGCAAAGTCAGCTAACATTAATCAACCCACTGCAGAGACTGAGGAGATCAGTGTGTGTGTGTGTGTGTTGAATCTTGTGTGTTTCTGAAAGCAGATGGCAGGGTAGGTGTGCATCAAATGTCTTTTAAATTCCTGAATTTGAATTGCATTTAAACTGATTTAGGAAACAGGATGCAGAAATGTAATTTGAATTTGAACACAGTAAAGTAGAATTTAGAATATATTTATATAGTGTTGGGGAAAGTTAGTTTTAAAAGCAACGCGTTACAATATTGCGTTACACCTTAAAATAAACTAATTGAGTTACTTTTTATGGAAATAATGTGTTTTGTTACTTTTTCTAACCTGGGCTGGGAAAAGTTCTATTTGTGGGAAATTAAAGGCACTTTCACACAAAAAGTGAAATGAATAAGCCTCAGAGTGAAGGAAATGCAAATTCACGCCATTCTGTATTGCAGTATTTGAGCAATAAAAACACAAATGTGTTCATCAAAAGTCATTTTGCTTATTTTTACACACTTTGGTTAATAAAGTGAGATTAAATGCATAAAGTATATTAGTATGATTTAACATAGGGCTGCATGATTTATCGCGATTAAATTAAAATTATTTAACGCGCAGCTTGTCAGAGCTGTACGGCTCTATGATCAGTAACAAATGCTTCTCCATCTGAAAGCCAGAGGGCGCTCTTGCGCAGAGATCAAATGTGTCATGTAGCTGAACAGCTTTGATTAAACATGACTAATAAACACACGACTGCCTTATTCTGTGTAAGAAGCCTCATCGTCTCACAGAAGCTCAACTGTTGTTATGAAGTGAGTTTGGAGTAAAAACATGTTATTAAATGTTGTTTTTGTTGAGCAAGATGTTAATAAATGCTTTCTCAAATGTAAACTTTATAAGCGACTCAAACTCGCAGTGCTTTCACATGGATTAGCATTTGGAGCCGCACTTCACTGACAAGCTGCGCACAAAAATATTGCAGC
>CM074281.1:4203659-4348659 GCA_037194245.1 Opsariichthys bidens | reverse complement strand
CCGTCTCTCCCCCACCGAGCTCTCTGCCTCCTCACTCTCAGGGAACCCCCGACTCCAGCCGCTAATGAGAGAGAGACGGAAACGGAGAGAGAGAGAGAGAGAGAGAGAGAGGACGAGAAGCTTCAGTCCACCTGGCAGCCCGTGTCTCTCTCTCTCTGTCTGTCTGATGATGGGGGGCCGCATTCCTCCACTCTTAATAATTTACATGGAATCGATTTCCTCCAGCACTTCCCTCACTGAAATGGAATATCGCACATTCACTTGGAAAAATAGGGATTATGATCCGACAAAACTAGCTGCAGCGTACCATAACTGCGCTGACTCTAACAAAATTCCCATAATTTTCTATTTGAATATATTTCAAAATTTCATTAAAAAAAAAAAAAAAAAATTGTGATAGTAATTTATTCCTGTGACGCATTACTCCAGTCTTCAGTGTCACGTGACCCTTCAGAAATCATTTTAATATACTGATTTGCAGTATATCAAGAAACATTCATTATTATTATCATCAATGCTTTATATTTTTGAGGAAACCCTGACACCGTGTCCAAACCGGATGGGACGCGCAATGAGAGTTTTTGGCCAAACTAGACGCGACGATTCTAATTTAGAAGCGGTGTCTATTTTTCTGCGACGTCACGGCTGGAACAACAACAACACAAAGTATGGAAATGATGACCTCAGGAAATGTTTATGTGCTTCATTTAATGCTAAAAGCGTCTAATGTGAGTTTGAATATCATTTTGTGTGTCTTTTATGGACCGGATGCGGCCTTGTCTTTTGTCCTCCAGTCTTTTGTCCTCAGCGATCTTATTTAAAATCGTTTTTAGGTCTGCTGAGATTTGGTAATACATCTGCTTTAAACATTGCAACGCTCACGATAACTTTCATTAGCTCTACAACAAGTAAATCCACTCCACCAGCAAATTATTCTTTGACAGCGATGCCATAGAAATGTACCGCAAAAACGGAAGTTCAAAGACAATACTATAAAGATGGCGGCGCGCTTGTTTCCGGTTGTGTCTTGAAGAGAAACGGCTACGGCCGGAAGTGAGGCAAAACCTCAGGATAAATTAAATGTGCTACTTATGAAATTGTGTTTTAATAACATCTACACCTACCCTTACAATACTGCAAATGCAGTTATTAAACGTTTTATACGTTGCTGTATCACTTCTAGTCTTTACCCTTGTTTCCCTTAAAGCAACAATGATCAATTCACCTCAGATCTTCGGAATAAAAGGAATCAAGAACGTTCAAACTGACAACTCACTGTTAACAGACAAGTGTATTCAATTAAAAAAATATTGTTTCAGTAACTCGGTATGTGTTTTTATTCATGTTAAAAGGGCTGGGTATGTTATTTTTCAAATGTATTTCACTACAGATTACAAAATACATGCTTTAAAAAGTCATTTGTAACGTATTTCGTTACATTACGCAAGTTTAGTAACTTAATCTAAATACTTTAGAATACTTTGGAATACTAATAAGTGTGAAACAAACACAAAAAAGGTCATTGCAAGTTTTTATCTCACAATTCTGACTTTTTCCCTCAGAATTGTGTGATATAAAGTTGCAATTGCGAGTTATAAAGTCAGAATTATGAGATATAAACTCGCAATATTGAGAAAAGTCATAATTATGAGATATAAACTCACACACTAAATTCACAATTGCAAGAAAAAAAGTCAGTTTTGCAAGTTTATATCTCCCAATTCTGACTTTATAACTTGCAATTGTGAGTTTAAATCTCTCAATTCTGAGAAAAAGAAGTCAGAATTGTGAAATGTAAACTCACAATTGTGAGGGTGAAAAAACAAATTGTGAGAAAAAGACGCAGTGACGAGTGAATTATAAAATGACTCACAAACAAAACATGAAAACGGTCGAAAACATGAAACTGAACTCCTCTTTTTCAGACGGTCAGAGTCAGAGAATCACCAATCGCTGTTTAAATGACATTAAAACTCAAAGTAATCACTTTGGTAATCTAAAACACTTTTCAGATGTAACTGTAATCTGATTACCACCCATTTAAAATGTAACTGTCATGAAATACAGTCACTCAAATTTTGTATTTTAAATACGTAACTAAGTTACGTATTTTGTTACCCCTCGACGATTACTTATCCGTTTCGTTGCGAGAGAGCCCGCCCACGCACTCTTCTGATTGGCTGTGCTTTTTGATCGACTATCGCATCTCACAGTCGCGTCGGTGTGATGCATTTTAAGAACAGCATTTATTAGCAATAGAAATTTGGTATAAATACTACATATGTCCAATAAAACCATCAACTATCACAATAAATGCATATTATCTACATACATAGGCCTGAAAAGGACTATTCCCTGACACCTCCCACTTTTCCACGAGCATGAAAACTCTTCTCCACACACACTTCTTCCTGCTGGCTACTACGTTCACCCATTTACAACACAAATTATGCATCCACAGCTAGATTAAGAGCGGACACACACGGGCTGGAGACATTTGATGCTTCCGTCTGTGTTTGGCTGGGAGGTGAACTTTATCTTCACCTGAATTGTTATGTAAAACACACTCTACCTGTCTGATCTCTCATTGACATGCCAAGATTCCGATATATTAATATTTCAGTGGAAATTCTTTTTTTTTTTTTTTTTCTCCCTGCTGTTTTTCAGATAAAACAGTAAAATATACAGGAGTGGCCTGACCAAAGGAAGCCTATCAAAGGGACGAAAATAACAGGAAGAAAGGAAATGAATAATGTATCCAGCGTCCAGTTTAACCCCTCATCAGATACCGGCCGCAGGAAATTAGTATTCGCCCATTGTCAATGTTTCTGATCTGTAAACTCCACATTTTAAATATTCATAAACTCGCTCCGTAGTCTTTACCTTAGACTGATTTATTATTTAAATTATATGAATGTTACATACCTTGGCATTTTCCACTCCCGCTGCCTCTTTCTCCGCCTTAAAAAAAAATCTGGATTTAAAAATTTTATAAAACATTACCATAACCCTGCAGATTTCCTTGTGGCATCATCTGGGTTTGTTCAGCTGTTGAGGAAAGAAATTCAACACACTTTATTAGTATATATAGAAGGCACCAAAGGGGACACAATATCACGGCCCCATAGCTGTGGTTTTGTTTACCAAGCACTGCCCCCTTGTGATAGAAAATAAAACGCCACAGTTATGGAGAACACACAGCCAGGCCTCGGTGAAATGCAAAAGAAGCAGGCTTACCCATTTTTAAACATTTTTACTGTATTTTTGTCATTTAAAAAAAAAAAAAAAAAAAAAAAAGCATTTTTTTTTATTTGACGCTAGTATACATAGAATTAATGAATTAATCCAGATTAAATGCTATAAAATAATTGTTCTAGTTTGTGATCCTTAATGCATTAAATAATCTTTACCATCTGAAGCATCACCTCACTCTTAAAAATGTTCTGTCAGGCACTTCCATCGTGGGGTTATTTTGTGGATTTAGTTTTAATGAATTAATTTTGCTTTAATTTTTTTTTTTATTACATTTTATGGATTAAACCACTTGTAAACATACTAGAATATTTTAAAATAACCTGTTAAATATGAACATATTATGCAATTATTTATTTTTGGCCTAAAGGGTTCTTTAAAATTGAGTCAAGAACCCTAGAGTTCAATATAGAACCCCATTAAACCTTTTCTTTTTATCGAAGAGAGAATGTTTTGGCAAAAAACAAACAAACTTGTGCATAAAATATTTGCACTTTGTGTCTTTTAACTCTAATTCTAGTCACCAATTTCAATTTTACAAAAAACTAATTCTAGCCTAAAAAAATCTCAAGTTTACTGAAGACAAATAAACAGCCAGTGATGAAATAAGAACCAAAAGAAAATTATAATAGAATTATAAAATTATAATTTTTATAATTATAATTATAAAAAAAAATATAAATATAATTATAAGAAACAGGACAACTACAGTAGAACAAAGAAATGGACATAGAAATAAGAATTTTCGCTTTAAAATGAAAACAATCCTCGTCTACACTGGCGTTTCAGAAACAATCTTCATCTACACTACATGACTGAAAACGCATATCACACAAGCTTTCACTTTAAGAGAGAATGCACTCATCAAATATACTGTTACATGTGCGTTTATTTCTCAAATGTTCACTTAAGACATAACTGATCGTTTACGAGGTTATTTGCAAAGTGGCATTTTGACACGTACGTGTGTGTATTCAACCATTCAAGCCCAATAAAGCGACCAAAAACTCAGCACTCACACGCTCTTCCATTCATTTTTTTCCCCATAGGGATTTTAAAATAGTCTTTAAAGAGTTATAAGCCAATCAGCTACGAGGTGAATCACTACAAACTTTGATTTGAAGCAAAAAAGTTTTTGAAAATCAGACAAAAAGACTGTGTACTTAATGGCTTTAGTGAGAGAAAGAGCTGCAATCCCATGAAGCATTGCGAGCAGTAAAATCGAATTAAAAACTACGGAGAAAGTTGATTATTTGAATAAAAACAACATATATTGCAAAATATGCATACATATACATTTCTGTATTTCGAAAGTGTACTCGACTACGTGACTCGATACGTCATTCGCAATGCTTCATGTGAGTGGGCGGAGCTAAACGGCTATTATGGAGCTTGTTGCTTATTTCGACTCTCCGATTGGTGTAATTTTTGTACAGCATCATGGGTAATGTAGTTTTTCCACCAGGAATTCCACAGTTAAACATGATTATTTTAGTAATAAGCTTCAGCAGAAGCGAAAACCATGTATTAACAACCTCGTAACTACTTTAAACGTTTAAAATCAATTTCCTTATAGAGTTTTTACATCCTGAAAAATTTTTTTCACTCGATTGCGCTAAAAATAATTTAAACTCGCATGTTTTTAAACCGCAACGCATGCAAACGATACGTTTTCATGACCATGCAGCACAGCAACGTCACGTGACCGTAACCGCGATAGTGACGATAGTCCAAAATCATTACTAGTTGACAAATTTCTACCAGTTAATCATGTCTACCGGAATATCACTTGCCTCGATTTCAGATAGATATATAAACAAGCTTATTAACTTTTTTTTTTTAAAAAAACAAGGAAAACTCCTTCCAAATCGCTAAATGAAATTCTACCGTTTGGAACAATCTAGTCACATTACACAGATATCAACATTAATACTCAAGGTAAAAAAAAAAAAAAGAGATGCAGTCCAAGGTAATATTAATAAAAATCTTACATTTTATTTACTTTTATATAATAAACAACTTTTTTACCAAGGTAAAGTGAAGCAAAACCAGCTAAGGTTTGCACTGCTCTACACACAACATCATGATTAACTCACAGCCGGTGTTCCAGCCAATAGGAGAGCTGCTCCGACAGTGAGTCGTAGAGGTGCCGTGATTGACAGGGGTCAACGAGAGGACAGGAAATGAAAGTTTGCACAAGGAGGTTTGTGTTTGTGGACGGTTGTGATAGTAAGTGATGTGGAAATAGTTTCATTACAGATATTTAGAGTCCGAGTGTGCAGGCAGTTCAAGTACAGCAACAGGGCACATTTTCACAAGGGAGCAGAAATCAGTCCCTCCAGAAAAACGCGGGAATTTTTTTGTGATTGTTGTGGGCAAAAATCCTTGATTATGCGGCACGTTTTCTTAAAAAATGCGATGGAATATGCGGGATATTTTTGGAATTTTATGCGATGAAATTGCGGGAACTTGCAAAAACTGCATGTAAAGAGGCAGAATTACTAAATCACAGAATATTGAAGTTCTCATTCTGTTTTATCTCAGACCTTCATCAACACATGGCTCAAAATTACAAAACATTGAGTCAAATAAGTTCTGTCGCTTTACAAAAGAAATATTCAACTTCTGTAAAAATGAATAAATAAAATATAAAAAAATAAAATGTGTGCTTCCTGTTTAACAGAGGTAGCTGTACAAAACACACATCTTCTCTGTTAAATCAAGTGCTTCCAATCTCTTACTGCAACGTCAATTATTTTACACACTACTAATGTACAGCGTCATGTAACACACTGGGAAACTGCTTCGCGCGCTCTTTTGAGCTTATTTTTGTTGTCAAATGGGAATTATTGGCGCGCTTCATCACGGTTTCACCGCGGGGTTTACAGATGACGTTCACGTCGCGTAATTACGTCACTTCATGAGGTTCCCATGGCAATAGGGGGAAAAATAATGGCGCTTTACTTGTGTGAAGTAAACGCAACATTTTTCAACTTTCTGCTAAGATATATGAGACTTTTTTGCAACGAAAATACAGGGATTATGAAATCACGCTAGCCCCACATATTTTTCTTGCTGAAATCGGCAATTTATGCGGCGAAAGTGCGGCGTATTTGAAAAAATGCGACCCTCGCATAAATATGCGGACTTTGGCTGATTATTATGAAATCAAGCGATCGCATAATCGCGTTTTTCTGGAGGGACTGAGAAATATAAAGAATTAGACGGTTTCCTTCATAACAAAGCACTAACATCCATATTTCTGTTGGCTTTAGTACTGAAAAAAATGCATCACGCATTTTCCACAAAAATATGAAGCTGCACAACTGTTTTCAACACTGATGACAGTAATAAATGTGTCTTGAGCAGCAAATCAGAATGATCATTTCACAATATTACTGGTTTACTGTACCTTTGAACAGCTATGAGACTTTTCAGAACCATTAAAAACTATTATTGACCTCAAACGGTCGTGTAATTAATAAATGCTGTAGAATTGTTTATATCTACTTCATCCCAAATGCATTAAAGCTGCAATATGTAATATGTTTGCAGTAAAATCCACGAGGCCAGTGTTATATGTTTTGTTCAGAACTTACAATATCCCAAATGTTTCCAACCATTTGCAAATCTGGAGAAAATCACTATTTTAACCAAGGATACGGGATGTGAGTGTTACGCTCTTGTGTGATTCACCAAAGACGCTTTAATATATTACATGATTTATTAGACAAGAGAACATCTAGAGATACATTTATAGCAGAAAACTAATCATTGTCATAAAGCTCAACACGTTTAGTCTTATTGTTTAAATCTAAATTTCGTGAGTACCATGTTTTATCACGCCTCAGATAAAAACACTCTTTTGTCAAGTATCTAACAGCATAATAAGATGCAGCTTTATTTTTAGTAACAGTAATACAGAATTTTCTCCATCATACAATACGTTTTAAAATTAATTGCATGGCATTTATCATCACAAGCATTCAGCATTTAATATGATATTGTAATATGGATGTGTGTCTCACAGCAGCCGCGAGCGAACGCTCAGAGTAACATCATTTAAACTCACTCAAATTAATCTAATATGATAAACAGAGCTGCATTTCGCTACTGTGTCATAATAAAAGTCCCGCTGCTCTCGAGGCGTGTGTCGCTCGTCTCTCATTATCAATCGTCTCGTTCAGCTTCACAACACTCGCTCCTGCTCCGCTTCACACTACTGTAACGTTAATAATCGTATCCGTGAATGTGATTTCTGCCCGAGTCCCATCCCGATTCTTTTCCACCGGCTGTGAGGTGAAGACCACACGTCCCAAGGCGACCTCTAGTGGACGAAAATCTACATATTGCAGCTTTAACCAATGTTTGCCAAAATTGTTTGCATAAAATATTTCCTTTATATAATTTACTCCAAATGTCTTGCATATGGTCTAATCTCTCTCCATCTCTGCATCCAGCAAAAAGAGACAAATCAACAAAATGAGGAATATATATGATATGCTGGAATATCCTGCGGGATGATTGCTCACTGCCATTTGGAAAATGTGTCTACGAATGTGTAAAAATACCATTTGTAATTCGGCTTGCTTCTCTCTGTTTTATATTCCTCCATGATCTCTTCTTTGTCTGATCTCATGTTTATTTATTTTCTCATTTTTTCTATCCAACAGCACACCAAGAAGGATCGAGATCATCATCGTTCCGGCACTTTTAAAAAACACCACGGACAATCTCACACGGAGCCGGCATAAATATTTAATACGTCTATCCGTTCAAGCTAATTTAGGTATCCGAACTCATTCACATGCTGAATTCATTTCTTGTTTACTACAGAGAACAAACCGAACGCAGGCTCGTAATGTCTTGTTTATCAGAAGATCTGTTTGCTGATAAAGAGCTAAAACGAGGAGGATTACGGTGGTTTATGGCTGAAGATTCGACTGTGTTTCCCAGGCAGCTCAGCTAATGACCGCTCCACTTCTGCTCCATCGGCTCGGAATATTAATTTCGGTTACACAATGTCCTTAAAACAACGGCGTAAATTGCCCAAGCAGGACTGTAATTGTTTATGAAGATGTAAATTGCTTTGCAGAGGGAGAAACTAATAGCTTCTGCGGCAGGAAAATGAACTATTCTGTGGGGGAGGCTATTTTCTTTATGACTGGTATTTTTCTTTTTTATTAAAGGTAATACAGTCACAGGCTCGCTGTAAAACAGTGTGTTTCTGGATGGGATCGTGTTGATACTGGGCCTTTATCCATTCATCAGAGGCCTGTTTCATGACTCCAATGGGTGCAATCATACTAGAGGATGGTGATTAGCCTCTCAGTTAGATATGAGCTAATTTTTACTTGTAATATGTCGGGATGATAATGATATTATCACAAAGGCCCCTGAACACAGCCTAGTTTGACTGTGCAATGAGGTTAGCGTATTCTTGTGGACTGATAAGGAGAATATCCTGTTTCTGGCCACTGCTGATGATTTAAAACTCTACAGGTAAAGATTTGACAACCAAAACAAAAACTACATTTTCTGATGAAAATTGAGTATTTGTTTATTTGGAAATTGGCGTCAGAAGAGTTCGTCCTCAAGCGTGTGATGTTCTGGTGGATTTTATCGTCAGATCACTTAGTAAAATAACAGCCAGGGCGAGATAGGTTACTGACATCAGTGAAGGCCTCAAGAAGGACTGCACCTCATATAAAGGTGAGAATCTACTCAACTGATGCACATGCATGTAACCACAGCAACAACAACAATCAGGAAATAAATATTACATTTATATGTATATATATATGTAGAGTATATGTCAGGGCACAGGATCATGGTTGCGTTGACAAGGTGTGGTGTGGATTAGTCATGCAAACTTGAAGTACTGACAAGTAATGAGCTGTTGATTGGAATTCTGAGCTTATTTTTGGAATTTTGAAATCATTTTTACTGGAATTTTAAGTTTACTTCTTGCAATATTGATATTTTTCATGGATTTCTGAGTTTGTATCTTGGAATTTTGACATTTCTCTTGGAATTCTGAGTTTATTGATCATTTTTACTGGAATTTTAAGTTTACTTCTTGCAATATTGATATTTTTCACGGATTTCTGAGTTTGTATCTTGGAATTTTGACATTTGTCTTGGAATTCTGAGTTTATTTTTTGCAATTTTGATCATTTTTACTGGAATTTTAAGTTTACTTCTTGCAATATTGATATTTTTCACGAATTTCTGAGTTTGTATCTTGGAATTTTGACATTTGTCTTGGAATTCTGAGTTTATTTTTGGCAATTTTTATCATTTTTACTGGAATTTTAAGTTTACTTCTTGCAATATTGATATTTTTCACGGATTTCTGAGTTTGTATATTGGAATTTTGACATTTGTCTTGGAATTCTGAGTTTATTTTTGGCAATTTTTATCATTTTTACTGGAATTTTAAGTTTACTTCTTGCAATATTGATGTTTTTCACGGATTTCTGAGTTTGTATCTTGGAATTTTGACATTTCTCTTGGAATTCTGAGTTTATTTTTTGCAATTTTGATCATTTTTACTGGAATTTTAAGTTTACTTCTTGCAATATTGATATTTTACACGGATTTCTGAGTTTGTATCTTGGAAATTTGACATTTGTCTTGGAATTCTGAGTTAATTTTTTGCAATTTTGATCATTTTTACTGGAATTTTAAGTTTACTTCTTGCAATATTGGTATTTTTCACGGATTTCTGAGTTTGTATCTTGGAATTTTGACATTTGTCTTGGAATTCTGAGTTTATTTATTGCAATTTTGATCATTTTTCCTGGAATTTTAAGTTTACTTCTTGCAATTGCAAGTTATATTGTGAGATATAAATTTGCAATATTGAGAAAAGAAGTCCTAATAAACTGAGATATAAAGACAGAATAATCTTTTTTTTTTTTTTTTTTTTTTCAGTGGTGGAAACAGGCTTCCATATACATCCCATTGTCGCAACAGTCAAAAAAACAAGTGAAATCCACAGTGTGGTTACCGATAACTGGATGTGAAAGATCTCAGTGCTGCCCCCGCTGGCTGAAAACAGAACTCACTATCAGTTTCACGCACAATAACAGGAAGGTTAGGCATAAAAACAACATATTACAACATATAACTAATTATTTTAAAGCTAGGGTGTGCAGATTCATAAAGTCTAGCATTAGTGACAAGCATAAGATCCAATGCTCCCTTCATAGTTCTTTTCAAAGCCACGTTCCCTCCATGAACGCGCACAACCTGAGCCTCACGACGAGAGATGGGGTTAAATTACCTCATGTTTGAAAGCACTTAAACTTACAACAAAGGTAAACAACTCACAGAGCTCTGACTTGTACCTCCTTGACTGCTGCAGATTCATTTCGGCGTTGACAGTGTTGCTATTGAATGCACAAATCCGAGTTTGAGGACCTGAACAGCTCCGAGTAGAACGTCACGGGTTGCCATGGCGTGAACCCAACAAACACAGAACATTGCCTCAACGTAGCCAACCTTTTAGCAACGTTGTAACAACATGGCTTAAAGGTTGTTGGTTCTACATTGTGTCGTTAAGGTTGTTACTGTGCTGTCACAATGTTGCCATTCAACCACGGTTCAGGACCATTGCTGAAGGTTGTGCTTAGGCTGTCTGGACAACCATTGTACGACATGTTCTCGTCACTGTTCCGAAGCGCATTTTAAATTTGAACAGACCGTTGGGCCGTTATTCTTCTTCAAGCCAGGATACGCGAGTATTGCTTATGATTTCTCTTTTAGATGAATAAGATATGTAAATATCCAAACAAAACCTACAATTTTCATGTCTAATGTGAGATTTATTTGTTCTGTTAATAAACTGAGTGGACAGAATAGCTGATCATTCACATAACGAGTCGTTTGCGATCGGGTTTGGTGTAAGTTAATGCTAAGTTAAGTAAGTCTATTATATTTGATCTTAATATAATTAATATACTCTATATTAACGTTTTTTTCCCTTCAAATGTATGTTTTGGTAGTGTAATTATATGTATGCAATGTTTTAATAAAGTTGGATTATATGAACTTGTATGCCATTTTTCCTCTTTAAGGTTTCATAGCTGGTTTTGTATTAAAAATAACAATTAATGATTAACATTATTTTAAAAAGTGTTACATGTTCATCTTGTGTATGATTATTAAGAGATTGACTACAAAAAAAATAAATACATAAAAAAATAAGACGCAGAAAAGGTAATATAATATTTATAATCTGGCATAAAAATAAATGTGGTCGGAACGTCGTCTTGCAGTTGCTGAATGTCGCGCAAACAACGTTTCTGCAGCCCTTCAGCGTCTTACAATTCAACGTTGCTACAATGTCGCAAGCACGTAGTAGACAGTCAACGTTGCCACAGTAAAAATGGAACGTGGCAGCGACGTTGCCACAACGTAAATGTGTTTGTTGGGAATGTAGCGATAAGTTGATTGTTTTGGTTCGGAAGGAACTGTAAAGGCCAATTCACACCACACCAAGAAACGCCAACAAACACGTCTGTTGGAGTTTTTTTAGACCAGCGGTCGGAGTCTGTTTTCACCCGACTGAACATGTTTAATCGGCGTTTGTTGGGTCGTGGAATGTCTGAGCAGTGTGGTTTTGGTTTTCCAACAAACACCAACAAACTCTGACGTAATCTGACCTGGCCGCGAACCGTTACCATGACGATGAGGCAAGTCCCTTGCAAAGATTGCGGCGACTCACGCACACACAACAAACATGACGTCGCAATTTATTCATTGTAAAAATAAAATACAGTAAAAAACATATAAAAGTTATAGTCCGTTCAACAAGAGATCATTGCTCATGTGAAGAGGATTATTTTTTTCTATAAGTACTGGAACGCCCGTATGAAGGACTTTGCATAATAAATATTAAGTATAGCATCCAAATACTTTGCGAAATGGAAATATTTGGATTTGTGCCGAGAGAGCGAGGTATAAGCGTGAGAGCAACGCAAGTTTAACCTAAATTTAGTTTTAAATGAATTTGTTTTGGCTTGTTTAGCTGCAAATAGGCCTTTGATGGGTTGCACTAAAAAAAGTTTAAAAACCGGTGTAGGATAAACAACCCCAACGCAAGGGATCAGATCGATGGCTAGCGCTTCGGATTTCAGGTTAGTATTTTTATGTTTGCCTCAATACTTTAGTACAATGAAAATATTGTTAACATGGTTACACGCATGTAACGTTAGTCGTCGATCTCAATTTTACCCGGTCAGACTTGACTCTCTGTGACTCGATTTCATGACCGTTTTTTCTCATAGAACTCTAAATCCAACGGCCAACTTGTTTGTTTTACAACTTGATTGGCTTTCAAAAGTGTTTGGTTTGAGCTCGGTGACAATTCTGTTTCGCCTGATCACGTCCCATACAAAAAATTACTGCAGTTTTTTAGAAGCAATACTGCAGTTTTTGTTACATGTAGAAAAATGCAGTTTTTTGGACACGAAAAAACTGCAGTATTGCAGTGTAACCTAAAATGTCTGTAGTTTTACTGGAGTACAACTATACTGCAATACATCTAAAGTACTAGTCAAATAAAACTGCAGTTATACTGTTTTTATACTTCATGCAACTTTCAGTTGTACTTCATTTTACTGCAGCTGTACTTATACTACAGTTTTACTGCTGTTGAACTTCAATGTACTGCAGTTGTACTGTGACTATACTGCAAATCTGAATTAAACTGCAGTTAAACTACTTGGTACTGCAGTTCTACTTCAATATACTGCAGTTCTTTTTTGTAAGGGGTGTGATGTCTGCGCAGAGGAATGCAAATACAGAGGTTGACAGGCAGGAAGGACATCCTACCATTGAATTCGGACCAAATGCAATGATTGGACGAACGTTTCCTGAGGCGTCCACAGAAGGTATTCATTTTTTAATACAATAACATTGTACACAACGTTACATAAACGTTGTTTTTGAACAACTTCTGTTATTGCTATCACGATGTGAAGAGAGTTTCAACCGGTATAACAAAAAGTGTTTATGAAAAGTTATGCATTGCTTTTAAAGCAAAAAATTTTTTTTTTGCATTTCAACATGGGAGAAAAATGGTGTCGGGTTTACATTGAAACAATTTACTCTGATTGACAGTTCGCAAAGACCCGCCCCCTTTAGTTACTGCAACGTCAGACATCATGAAAAATACATCACTGACACTGAGAACGCTGACCGACAAGACAGAGCAGGTTACTTTTGATATGAAACAAACTCAAATTTAAAATTTTGTAATTAAAAAAAACAATAAATACCGTTTTGAGGCATTTTAATATGTCGTGACATATCACCTCAGTTCAAACGGCTCGTCTCTTCATACTAGTTCATTTAAAGCATCAAATAAACATGAATGAACATCAGAAGGAATGTTGTTTCAAGCACGGAAAGACGTGAGGACACACAATTTAAGTTCAAGTTCACCAACGTTAATCTACTAACTCCTCTGACTGCTTTGTCGGACAAAACGGCGGATTCGGGGTTATGATTGGTCAGATCGCCTGTCAATCAAACTGCTGGCGAAGGCTCAATTACAAAGAAGCAGAAAGTTACATTTAATTAAACTTTAAACTGTTAAGTAGAAAGACTGAAATGGACTTTTCTTGTTTTATTTACAACTTTTTTTTTTTGTACAGTTAACACAAACAAGTCATTTCTATTATTTTATATATCAAACACGTTCTCCAGTAATTCTAAAGCTTTGACAAAACATAAATTCCCTTTATTCTCTTGCATATTAAAGTGGAACTGAATAAAGTATGTTGACATTGAAAAACCCACTATCATGGTAATGAAATGTGCTGCACCACACAATCCACCAGATGGCAGCAAAAACCCAACAAATCAAACACTGGCTGATTGAGAACACTGCACTGGAACATTCACATCAACACTCTAAAAATATCTTTATATTAGAGAAATATTATATATTTAAGGCCTTGAAAGAAAGACTAAAATCATAAATAGTGCTATTAGCCAATCACTGTTATTATCGCTCATTTATCTTTATCAATTTAGCAGAAATTGAATCCAAAGCAACTTAAGTGATAAATATCATGAACTATTTATTGTAATGCTCATAACCAGGGTTATTGATATTAAAAAACTTTTGTAATGTAAGTATTTGACCAAATGTTACCCATTTTGTTCTCACAAGTCATACCCTAGTATTAATGATCATAAGCAAGTTTAATTATGTTCTCACACCAAACGCAACCATATAACAGTGTTGCATACAACCAAAGCTATATTCCAATACAAGCACATACTGACTGAATGATGTTTAATCTTCTGGAAGGAAGGCCGAAGCAAAATGAGATCCGAGTCAATGTGAATGCAATGAGAACTGGGTTATTTTTGCTTCACTTTTTACGTTCTTTAAAGAGGACTCCAGTGAAAACACCCCGAGAGATGAGTTTCTGGCTGCCCGCCAGACGTGCTGTTATGGAGACAGACAGACCAACCACAAGCCCCAAACCCTCTGAGGACCAACTAGAGACAGACCGAATGTGTCTGGATCTGCTGCTATTACACAAGTACAACATCATTGAAATGGTTTCGTTCGGTAGAAGTTGCTTCATCTTGATCTAGCTGAACACAATTGACCATTTTTGTTTTTGAATAATGCATGCATTTCAATGCTTTCCAGTTCCCAGCAGCCAATCATTTTTTGTAGTCTGGGCCATATTTTCTTTGACTTTGTGTGGTTTTGTTCATGTATTTTGAGGATGCGAGTGTCACACAACCTGTCCATACTGGAAAGATTTTTTTTATTGTACTTTAAAATGTTTTATTATTATTTGAATTATATTTTAAACTTTGTCTAGTTTTGTTAATGGTAACACAATCTGTCCATGTTAGAAAAATTTTGCTTTGTTAAAGCTTTGGTTTTTACTATTGCATTGCAGTTATTATTATTATTATTATTATTATTATTACATTTAAAGTCTTAAAAATGTCAATAAAATATAAATAAAAATATTTAAAAAAAATTAAATAAAATTATATTAAAAATATGATTTTCTTGAATGTTTTTTCTTAAATAACAGTAAATTCACATACTTAAGGAAAGAAAACAATATATATATATATATACTGTTCATGTGTGTGTGTGTCTGTATAAATATTGCATTTAAATTATATTGTTACATTTTAAGTTGCACTTTAAAATATAAATAAAATATTAAATGCATAAAATATACATAAAAATAACAGAATATTAAATCAAAATGTATATTTAAGACATATGATTTTCTTGAATGTTTATTTCTTAAATAACAGCACATTCAAAAACATTTTAAGAAAATAAAACAATATATATATATATATATAATATTGCATTTAAATTATATTTATTGCATTTGAAGTTGCACTTTAAAATATAAATAAAATATTACCTAAATCAAATATAAATACAAATAATAAAATATTAAATACAAATTTATATTTAAGAAATATGATTTTCTTGAATGTTTTTTTCTTAAATAACAGCACATTCTCAAAAACATTTTAAGAAAATAAAACAATATATATATATATATAAAATATTGCATTTAAATTATAATTATTGCATTTGAAGTTGCACTTTAAAATATATAAATAAAATATTAACTAAATCAAATATAAATACAAATAATAAAATATTAAATACAAATTTATATTTAAGAAATATGATTTTCTTGAATGTTTTTTTCAAATAACAGCACATTCTCAAAAACATTTTAAGAAAATAAAACAATATATATATATATATATATATATATATATAAAATATTGCATTTAAATTATAATTATTGCATTTGAAGTTGCACTTTAAAATATAAATAAAATATTAACTAAATCAAATATAAATACAAATAATAAAATATTAAATACAAATTTATATTTAAGAAATATGATTTTCTTGAATGTTTTTTTCAAATAACAGCACATTCAAATGTTTTTTTTTACCAAAAGAAAACATCACATATATATATATATATATATATATATATATATATATATATATATATATATATATATATAATTATGATTATTATAGGTTGAGAACACTGATCTAAAGCGCTCTAACACACACTCAAGCACACATGCTCTCATACACACACTCTCACATCTCAGCTGGATGTCAGAATCATTTCATTGTTGAAATATGACTGTGTCTGGGCTGTTTAATTTGTGAGCGGTTAGCTGGTCATGCGGTGGAGGGTTGAGGATCCGGGGGGCTTTTGAAGCACAAAGTCAATTTGCATTGAGAAAAAAGCAGCCTGTGATGGTGCGGGGTGGTTACTATGGTTACGTGAGTGATAGCGAGGGCCAGGTCAGACACAGATGAGGGTGAGGTAATAAGCCCATTGAGCGCGCACACACACACACACACACACACACACACACACACGGTACATTGAGCTTAGTTAGTTGTTTGAAACCACCTACGAGGGCACTAACCAGCTCAAACTTAATCCTTAAAGGACTAGTTCACCCCAAAATAAACTCTGTGTTTTTATTTTGTTATTCAGCAGTAGCATGAAAAAGGATAAAAATCACCATAAAAGTACAATGTAAAACATTTAATTCAAGATTATCAGAGTGGAATTTACAAGAAAAAAAAATGCACTTTCTACTTCAAAATTTCACATTGAATTCAACGCGTTTCGTTTTATTTAATTTACTTATTTAAAATTGCTTCCGCACCATTCGTTTCTTGACCTGCGCTCTATTCCAAGTCTTCTGAGCTCATATGCAAGCTAATAATACTTACTTAATGCAGATCCCTGGTCTTTGTGAACAATTTATTGGTGCACTTTGTTCTGAGATAAAAAAAAAAAAAAAAAACTTCTGAAACTACTTTCCTGTTTCACTGATGTCACTTAGGATACATGGGATATTGGATTATGTGAATCAGTAGCCAAATAGCTATTATTTAGTCATTGTTTTAGCAAAATCCCATTCAGTCTGGCTCCATTCTGGGAAATGGCCATTTCCCAATTTGCTGGTTGAATATCCTGTTTCACTGGAGATCATGGCATATTAATTAAAACAGGTTGTGAATGGCAGCATGCATGGCATTTCTGTCTCGATCTGTTCGCTCTGAGATTGTCTTCGACCGACGTTCATCGACTTCGCTTTACCCTCGAGTCTCTAAAACATTCAGAGATACCCAGAAAAGATTCATTCATACTGGAACAGAGAGATAATCGTAAAACTGTGTGTATGTGACCTAACCGTGTTGTACATAATCATCGCAGCTAATCCTGCATCCTCATAATCCAGAGAGATGAGTCCATTCATGTGGCAGGTGTTTCCATTCATCAGTGTGTGTAACTTTCATTCATATACAGCAGTCACTTGAAAAAGATGATGTTCATTAATACAAACTATATTTGAGTCGATGACGTGACGGGTCAGTTAAGGCCTTAATAATAATAAAAAAACAAAGATATGACAGCACAACTGGATCTCTTTTATTGAATCCAAAAGGTTTTAATTATATTTTGCAACATATAAAGGCATTTTAAAGATTTTGGAGAGTCAAAATGTCATTTGGTTTAACCGTCCAAAAGCCAAAACAGCCAGTCTATTTGTGATTAAAATGTCTTAAAATGTAATAAATGTAAGTATTTGCATGATTTTATAACATTATATATCAGCGTAGTGAAAAATGGTGTTAAAATTATGTAGAAGTCGTTGTTTTGTTATGAGAAAGAATGTCTGGAATAATGCATTTCATTGATGTCATTCGGAGTAACCAATATAAAGGTCATGTTGTTAATATCATGTGACAGGATGTGACATCATTCACACACCAGCAAAAGACCACGAGGTTGTGAAGCAGAGTAACAAACTCCCTCTAAACTATTTGACAAATTCACGTTTTGCTCACACGCTTCTTGAAACATCAGGTCATTCGGTGCAACCACTAAAAAACATGGAAAAAGGAATATTTTAAAAACTTGTACTAAATATTAAATGTTTGATTGTCCTTTTGCTTGCTAGTGTGATAGATATCAGCCTATTAACATTGTTTGAAAATATCGTCATTCGGTGTAACCAAAAGAGTCATTCGGTAAAACCGTCATTTTTGATTAAACCGAATTACTTTTTTGGTGACAAATTTTGTCCAACTTTGATTTTAAAAACCACATAATCTCATCGTTAACACTTAATAAACTTCAAAATAACTTTTAAAAACCTTATTCGTCAATGACCCATAAATAAGTGTGTGTGTGTGTGTGTAGTATATAGTACTAAAAAGTTACATCATCAAAATCATCATAGTTTGACGAAGTCTTTACCGGAATTTTACAAATAATAATAATAATGTTTCATATCATAGATTTTTAAAGGATCATGTGACACTGAAGACTGGATTAATAAGGCTGAAAATCCAGCTTTGATCGCAAGAATAAATTGAATTTTAAAATATATTTAAATAGAAAACGGTTTTAAAAAAATTGTAATAATATTTCACAATATTACTATATTTAATTGTATTTTTGATCAAATAAATGCAGCTTTGGCGAGCACAATAACAGAATCCTTTCCGAAATATTTAAAAATCTTACTAATAAAGTATACAAAACTAAAAATAAAACTATAAATAAATAACAGTCAGGCGAAATGAAAGAAAATAACTGAAGTAAAATAAAATATTAGAAAAATGTAAGAATATTTTATTAAATGTATTAAATTTAGAAAAAAAAATTGCCAAGGAAAGATTTCTCATTTCCATTTATTTTATTAAAATAACCAAAAATAAATAAATATAAACATAAAAAGTAATAAAATGACTAAAGAACCCAAAACAACCAAACTTAACTCCAAAAAAAAAATAAAAATTATTCTATTATTAAAATATTATTATCTCACCGATACTAAAATAACACAATAGTGAACACAGTTGATATTAAAGGGATAGTTCAACTTAAAATTCAAACAGGTTTGAAAGAGTTTGAGGATAAGTAAATAAAGACAGGATTTCATCATCCCTTTAAAACTTTGGCTACTCAATTTCTACTTTGTCAAACTGTAGCTGTATTACTTCAAGAAGCTTCATTGAGATGTGTCAAGCAACATGTGAGACAATGACAATCTGTAAACTCACGCGTGTTATCAGTGGCGGTATGAAGTGCTGACACATGTTCTCACTCCAGGAGTCTGTTTCTCCAGGAGGGCGGCGCTGGAGAGATCCTGTCATGCCCTTTCACCAACCCGATAACCTCATCAGAGAGAGCCGACGCGCGGGGCTCTTTCCGGGAATCACAGAGCAGCGGGCGACACCACACACAAAGGGAACCGCAGAAGGAGGTATAAACTGGAGGGAGACGGGGGAGATAAAGAGCAAGAAAAAGTTTACGACACCATCTGAGGCTGACAGCCGACATGAGAGAAAATAGGAGCGCGATAGCCCGTTTTATGACGCGGCACTATCAGACGGGATGTGTCTGTTCTTTAGTGAATGTACACTGTGGCCTCTTCCCACGGGACACGCGCTCTCCTCGCTAAAGATAGAAGCGCTCGCATGCCGAGACACTTATCACCTCTCTAAATGAACGGAAAAAGAAGCTTTGTGTTACTCCAAACAAGTCCTGCACCCATGACAATGCACGGCCCTTGTGCTATTTGGAAAAATGCCCAAAATCCAGCTATTCCAAAAAACATGCAATTTCAGGCAAACTTTATACAGTAGGTGTTTGCATTAAAACCGCAAGTTCTTTTACATTTATTTAGCAGACGCTTTTATCCAAAGCGACTTACAAGGGGAGCAATTAGGGGTCAGGTGTCTTGCTCAAGGGCACTTTAGTCATGGTATCGAAGGTGGAGAGATTCACAATCCCCACCTTCAATTCCTGCCGGTGTGGGAATCGAACCAGCAACCTTCAGGTTACAAGCCCGACTCTCTAATCACTAGTTTTACTGTTTATTTGTTTTTTTATACTCAACTTAGAATTTAAATAGATCCCGTTAACTTTCTTAACTCGCTCCATATTGTGCACGACTCCACAATGCTCATTATTATTCAGTCTTCAGTGTCACGTGATCCTTCAGAACTCATTCTCATTTGCCTGATTTGAAAACATTTTTGTGGAAATTGCAGCTGTGCCTGAAACCGCTCCCTATCCACTATATAGTGCACTATATCGGGTCTCGGACATTTTGTAGTAGTACACACCAAGATAAAAACAGAAAAACTAAATTTACAAAATAGAAATATTGCACGTTTTAGAAAATTGTACAGTGAAATGGCTCAATATCTGTGCAGAATGTTGCAAAAGTGAAAAAAAAAGTTATGGTTTAGCAGCGCTTATTGTTTATCGTTACAGTCTGACTGTAAACGTTGCATTTCTTAACTTTAACTTTTTTGATTACGTCAAATTTTTTGAGTTTTGCTAAACAAACAAAATGTCCGACACCCGATATAGTGCACTATATAGTGGATAGGGAGCGGTTTCGGACGCAGCTTAAGTTGGCAAAACTCCAAAAATTTGACGTAATCAAAAAAGTTAAAGTTAAGAAATGCAACGTTTACAGTCAGACTGTAACGATAAACAATAAGCGCTGCTAAACTATAACTTTTTTTTTTCACTTTTGCAACATTTTGCACAGATATTGAGCCATTTCACTGTACAATTTTCTAAAACGTGCAATATTCTATTTTGTAAATTTAGTTTTTCTGTTTTATATTAGTATGCACTACTTTTTACCATGCAGCCCTGCTGTTGCTAAATGCAATTTCCCCACTGCGGGACAAATAAAAGTTTTACTTACTTACTTACTGTTCAAGTAAGCAGAAGCTCATACATTTTAATTGCTCTTAACTTGAAATTTTTGAGTACATTTAAAATTATCATGTAATCTCAATTATATTTTATGTAGTGGACATTTAGCAAGCTATAACTAACTAATTCAGCAAATGCTATTGTAACACAACGGCAACATAGAGCATTTATCGTATACGTTTTGTCAAACTATGATGGTAACCCCAAAAAACATTACAGAAACTCTTCTAAATTAGGATAACAAAACATTAATCACTTAAAAAAAAAAAAAAAAAAAAAAATCGATGAACAGACTGCAGCTTATCCAAAACTCTGCCGCTCTGTTGTATGTTAGAACATATACAGGGAGTGCAGAATTATTAGGCAAGTTGTATTTTTGAGGATAAATTTTATTATTGAACAACAACCATGTTCTCAATGAACACAAAAAACTCATTAATATCAAAGCTGAATATTTTTGGAAGTTTTAGTTTTTAGTTTTAGCTATTTTAGGGGGATATCTGTGTGTGCAGGTGACTATTACTGTGCATAATTATTAGGCACCTTAACAAAAAAACAAATTTATACCCATTTCAATGATTTATTTTTACCAGTGAAACCAATATAACATCTCAACATTCACAAATATACATTTCTGACATTCAAAAACCAAACAAAAACAAATCAGTGACCAATATAGCCACCTTTCTTTGCAAGGACACTCAAAAGCCTGCCATCCATGGATTCTGTCAGTGTTTTGATCTGTTCACCATCAACCACAGCCTCCCAGACACTGTTCAGAGAGGTGTACTGTTTTCCCTCCTTGTAAATCGCACATTTGATGATGGACCACAGGTTCTCAATGGGGTTCAGATCAGGTGAAAAAGGAGGCCATATCATTAGATTTTCTTCTTTTATACCCTTTCTTGCCAGCCACGCTGTGGAGTACTTGGACGCGTGTGATGGAGCATTGTCCTGCATGAAAATCATGTTTTTCCTGAAGGATGTAGACTTCTTCCTGTACCACTGCTTGAAGAAGGTGTCTTCCAGAAACTGGCAGTAGAAACTTCCAGGACTGGGAGTTGAGCTTGACTCCATCCTCAACCCGAAAAGGCCCCACAAGCTCATCTTTGATGATACCAGCCCAAACCAGTACTCCACCTCCACCTTGCTGGTGTATGAGTCGGACTGGAGCTCTCTGCCCTTTACCAATCCAGCCACGGGCCCATCCATCTGGCCCATCAAGACTCACTCTCATTTCATCAGTCCATAAAACCTTAGAAAAATCAGTCTTGAGATATTTCTTGGCCCAGTCTTGACGTTTCAGCTTGTGTGTCTTGTTCAGTGGTGGTCGACTTTCTGCCTTTCTTACCTTGGCCATGTCTCTGAGTATTGCACACCTTGTGCTTTTGGGCACTCCAGTGATGTTGCAGCTCTGAAATATGGCCAAACTGGTGGCAAGTGGCATCTTGGCAGCTGCACGCTTGACTTTTCTCAGTTCACGGGCAGTTATTTTGCGCCTTGGTTTTTCCACACGCTTCTTGCGACCCTGTTGACTATTTTGAATGAAACGCTTGATTGTTCGATGATCACGCTTCAGAAGCTTGGCTATTTTAAGACTTCTGCATCCCTCTGCAATATATCTCACTATTTTTGACTTTTCTGAGCCTGTCAAGTCCTTCTTTTGACCCATTTTGCCAAAGGAAAGGAAGTTGCCTAATAATTATGCACACCTGATATAGGGTGTTGATGTCATTAGACCACACCCCTTCTCATTACAGAGATGCACATCACCTAATATGCTTAATTGGTAGTAGGCTTTCCAGCCTATACAGCTTGGAGTAAGACAACATGCATAACGAGGATGATGTGGTCAAAATACTCATTTGCCTAATAATTCTGCACTCCCTGTAACACCAGTTTTGGCTACACTGCATTGGCTTCCTATAAAATTTAGGATAGATTCTAAATTATAATTAATTCTATTCCATCAAGAAGTTTAAGATCATCAAATGCAGGAGGTCCCCGAGTATGAACGAAAGAAAACTTTGCTAATTTGGTATTTACTTTTTTGTTTATATGATAATCCATTTTTTCCCTTCCCTCTTATATGTTTGCATTTTATACTGTGCGATGTATTTTAATCCTTTTTATCCTTTATGCTGATGTATTTTAAGCTCGGTATTGTTTTTGCTGTTCATCTTTGCAATCTTGATTATGTAAAGCACTTTGAACTACATTCTGTGTTTGAAAGGTACTATATAAACAAAATATTATTGTTATTTGCCAATTCATGAAGAATCGCTTGTTTGTTTTCCTCACTTGTAAGTCGCTTTGGATAAAAAGCGTCTACTAAATGTAAATGTATTATTATTATTATTATTATTACTAAATCGCCCACTTAACATTAATATTGCACAACAATAACAAAAAAAAAAACCATTATAATTTTAGCATTTATTCTGCCTTTTGAGTGTCATGGAAAAGCATGCTGGGTAATAGAAATCCCAGCCGAGTTTCAAGTAAACTTAAGTTTGTGTAAATTAAATGAATGTCAAAACAATGAAACAATTCAGATTTATTCAAGTGTGGAAGTCTCGTGAACTCAACAGAAAAAGAAAGTTCTAAATACTCTTCTGAATTGTTTCATTTGTGTTTTGCCAACTCAAATTATTTTTTTTAAGCATTAGGATTTACATTGAATTACAGATTCAAAAGAATCTGTGATGCTGAAAATTCAGCTTTGCATCACAGGAATAAATTACATTTTATAATATATTCAAATGGAAAACATGTATTTTAATTTGTAATAATATTTTACAATATTGCTGTTTTTACTGTATTTTTTTAACAATTAAATGATGAGCAGAAGAATCTTCTTTTAAAAACAGTTTTAAAAAAATCATACTGGCCAAACTTTTGAACAGTATAGTTTATTAAAGCAGCAAGCAATTTGACACAGTAAATTTACCCCAGTTAATTGTGTTCTTTTTTATAAAACGACCACAACAGAAAGCAACGTCGCAGCTTGTTGCATGTGCCGACCTTTAACCGAACGGAGAGCAAAAAGTTCATAAAATGACAACACAGTCTGCTGTTTTTCTCAATCACCTTTCCTTTCGTTTAACACCACCCTGCTGTTTTTGAGTGTAAAAACACGCCTGGGCGGAGAATGAGGGGATAGAAGGAAAAGAGAGCGATAGAAGGGAAACAAATCAGCCTGCCTTATTGCTATTGAAAAGGCTGATGGCATTGACCCTAATCGTGATGGACATGAGCGAAGGAGAGAGAGAGAGAGAGAGAGAGAGAATGAGAGACTGAGGTGAGGGAGAGAGTTGGATTAACCGCTCCCCTCTCCTGCTGCTCGGCAATTGCTCCTCATTCCCACAGATTAAGGGAAAATGAACGATCCATGGCAGCCTGTCACTGGGAAAAACGGCAGCTTTTTGAAACAATCAAGAGCAATACAGACTAGTCAACCTCTTTTGGAAAAACACTGACTATCACTGCAGAGAAGTAACGACAAAGTCATCTAGAGTCGGATGTTTCCTGAACAAAACATGAGCAGTGGTTGCCTGATCACTAGGCTGATGTGTTACAATGTTGCTAGGTGGTTGCCAGGATGTTGCTAGGGTATTTGGTTTCCAGTAGGCTTGCAAAATTTACCTCATTTTTAATTGGAACAATACAGTTTGTATGAATGACCCCAAATTTCGGTTAAGTTTCCAGCAATATTTACAAAATTCTCCAGTTTAACTTCCCCTGGAAAGTTTCCACCCCTTTGCAACCCAAGTTGCCAGGTCAATGCTATCGGAGGGATTGCCAGGACATTACTAGAGTATTCTGGGTGGTTGCCAGTAGGGTTGCAAAATTCCAGGAATTTTTAAAGATGGAAACTTTCCATGAGAAATAACGGGAATATATGGGAATTAATGGAACTGTATGGGAATTCACGGAAATTAATGGGAATTAATTGGAAATTTGCAGGTTAAACTATAACAGGGAACTTAAATGTATTTGAAAACAAAAACAAAAAAAAAAAAACATCTTGCCGCATAATCTCAGTTAAAACAACCAGATTGGAAATTCAGTTGAATTTCAACTCTATGCATTTCTCATTCACATGCACACAGTACACTACTTCCTGCAATGGGACTTTTACCTCATTTTTAATTGGAACAATACAGTTTGAATGAATTACCCCAAATTTCGGTTAAGTTTCCAGCAATATTTGCAAAATTCTCCAGTTTAACTTCCCCTGGAAAGTTTCCACCCCTTTGCAACCCAAGTTGCCAGGTCAATGCTATCGGAGGGATTGCCAGGACATTACTAGAATATTCTGGGTGGTTGCCAGTAGGGTTGCAAAATTCCAGGAATTTTTAAAGATGGAAACTTTCCATGAGAAATAACGGGAATATATGGGAATTAATGGAACTGTATGGGAATTCACGGAAATTAATGGGAATTAATTGGAAATTTGCAGGTTAAACTATAACAGGGAACTTAAATGTATTTGAAAACAAAAACAAAAAAAAAAAAACATCTTGCCGCATAATCTCAGTTAAAACAACCAGATTGGAAATTCAGTTGAATTTCAACTCTATGCATTTCTCATTCACATGCACACAGTACACTACTTCCTGCAATGGGACTTTTACCTCATTTTTAATTGGAACAATACAGTTTGAATGAATTACCCCAAATTTCGGTTAAGTTTCCAGCAATATTTGCAAAATTCTCCAGTTTAACTTCCCCTGGAAAGTTTCCACCCCTTTGCAACCCAAGTTGCCAGGTCAATGCTATCGGAGGGATTGCCAGGACATTACTAGAATATTCTGGGTGGTTGCCAGTAGGGTTGCAAAATTCCAGGAATTTTTAAAGATGGAAACTTTCCATGAGAAATAACGGGAATATATGGGAATTAATGGAACTGTATGGGAATTCACGGAAATTAATGGGAATTAATTGGAAATTTGCAGGTTAAACTATAACAGGGAACTTAAATGTATTTGAAAACAAAAACAAAAAAAAAAAACATCTTGCCGCATAATCTCAGTTAAAACAACCAGATTGGAAATTCAGTTGAATTTCAACTCTATGCATTTCTCATTCACATGCACACAGTACACTACTTCCTGCAATGGGACTTTTACCTCATTTTTAATTGGAACAATACAGTTTGAATGAATTACCCCAAATTTCGGTTAAGTTTCCAGCAATATTTGCAAAATTCTCCAGTTTAACTTCCCCTGGAAAGTTTCCACCCCTTTGCAACCCAAGTTGCCAGGTCAATGCTATCGGAGTGATTGCCAGGACATTACTAGAGTATTCTGGGTGGTTGCCAGTAGGGTTGCAAAATTTCGGGATTTTTCAAAGATGGAAACTTTCTATGAGAAATAACGGGAATATATGGGAATTAATGGAAATGTATGGGAATTCGTGGGAATTAATTGGAAATTTGCAGGTTAGACTATAACAGGGAACTTAAATGTATTTGAAAAAAAAAAAAAAAAAAACATCTTCCCGCATAATCTCGAAAACAACCAGATTGGAAATTCAGTAGAATTTCAACTCTGCGTATTCCTCTATCACTTGCACACAGCACACTAGTTACAGCAATGGGACTTTTACCTCATTTTTAATTGGAACAATACAGTTTGTATGAATTACCCCAAATTTTGGTTAAGTTTCCAACAATATTTACAAAGTTCTCCAGTTTAATTTCCCCTGGAAAGTTTCCGGAAATATATGGAAAGTTTCCACCCCTTTGCAACCCAAGTTGCCAGGTCAATGCTATCGGAGTGATTGCCAGGACATTACTAGAGTATTCTGGGTGGTTGCCAGTAGGGTTGCAAAATTTCGGGATTTTTCAAAGATGGAAACTTTCCATGAGAAATAACGGGAATATATGGGAATTAATGGAAATGTATGGGAATTAACGGAAATTAATGGGAATTAATTGGAAATTTGCAGGTTAAACTATAACAGGGAACTTAAATGTATTTGAAAAAAAAAAAAAAAAAAAACATCTTCCCGCATAATCTCAGTTAAAACAACCAGATTGGAAATTCAGTTGAACTTCAACTCTGCGTATTCCTCTATCACTTGCACACAGCACACTAGTTACCGCAATGGGACTTTTACCTCATTTTTAATTGGAACAATGCAGTTTGTATGAATTACCCCAAATTTTGGTTAAGTTTCCAACAATATTTCCATAAATTCAGCATTTAACCACCCCTTTGCAACCCAAGTTGCCAGGTCAATGGTATCGGAGTGGTTGCCAGGACATTACTAGAGTATTCTGGGTGGTTGCCAGTAGGGTTGCAAAATTCAGTGATTTTTCAAAGTTGGAAATTTTCTATGAGAATTAATGGGAATAAAACTGGAAATTTGCAAAATTGTAGGTTAGCCTATAACAGGGAACTTAAATGTATTTGAAAAAACAACAACAACAAAAACATCGTGCAGCATAATCTTGATTAAAACAACCAGATTGCAAATTATGTTGAATTTCAACCATGTGCATTCCTCAATCACACACTTTTACCTCATTTTTAATAGGTACGATAGAGTTCAAATTTCCGGTTAATTGCCTTTAATTCCCATAAATTTCCATTAAGTTTCCAACAGTATTTCCGAAATTCCCCAGCTTAACTTCCCATGGAAAGTTTCTGGAAAGTTTACAGAATTTTACCGGAAATTTTCCATCCAAGTGTCCAGGGCATTGCTAGGATATTCTTGGTGGTTGCCAGTGCATTGCTATAGGCGATTCAGGGTGGTGAGAAGATTGAGAACAGCAGCGTTTGGTCATGTGTGCCACAGAATACTCTTAACCTTCCAGTCAGGAACATCCAGATGAGCGGTTTCACTTCCTATACAGAAAGGAATGTTTAAACATTAATATTTTTGAGGTTAAATATGACAGTGCAGGCAAGAGTTGTCCCCATTCTGCTTTAGTGCAGTCCAGCCACATATAGATCAATCAAGCTATCTATAGCTACAAAGACTATAGATAGGGTTTTACTTTAGGACCCAGATCAAGAGGCAAAACTGTTTATCATACACTCTAAAGAAATCGAATCGGGTTGTTTTAACCTAGCAGTTGTTTGCCGAACCTGCTGCGTAGTTTTATTTAATTCAACTATTTTTTTAAATCTACTGTATTGCTTGCATAAAATGAACCCAAAATATGTTGGAAATTAATATTTATTAATATGTTTAATAAATGACCAGTTATTAATAAGTTTAATTAATACTAATAAAACGGTAATCATTTATTAAATTGCTTATTAATAAATGATCACCTTTTGATTATTATTGTTCTCTCTAGTAATTATTTGTCAGATTTGTAATTTCCAACCTATTTTGGGTTCATTTTAAGCCAGCCATATAGTCATTTTTAATCAAAAGTTGGTTTAAATAAAACTACCCAGCAGGTTAGTCAAACACTTAACCCAACCGCTGGGTTAAAACAACCCAATTGCCTAGTTTGTCCATATTTAACCCAACTTGGGTTGTGTTTAACCCAGCATTTAGAGTGCCATGAACTGCATACGCCCCAAAATATGCAAAACTACTAACAAAAAATTAGGGCAAAATAGTCAAATGGATCGTTTTAGCTCTTAATTTCTCTTTAATTTTGTGTTTTCAAGCATTTTCAAGCACAAACTGTGCTTATCTTCACTTTTCAGGCCAAGAGGACTGCAAACCATTTTTTTCCCAGCAGCATGCATCATTTCTGACACAATTTTAGTCAATATCACAATTTCTCTGCTTTCTGTGCTGCAATTTGATGACATCTCAGCCAAGCATGTGCCAGTACTCATTTTCAGAGCCTAAAAATGCACAGGTGATACAGAGATTCTCAGAAATATGGCCACATCAAACACCTGCAGTGTCCGAAATGGCCACTTTCTTTTGAGGTTAGAGCTCGACCAGATGGGGAGTCAATCACAACAGGTCATCTCTCACACTGTGCATCATTCAAATCTCACACGCAGGATTAGTAACATCCTCTTCACCCGGCATTACCTCACACCCCTGCGCAGTCTACAGACCTGGATGCTGATGAATAGGCATCATGCAATTTAGCTCGTACGAACCGTCAGTTCATGCACCGCTCAGGAATCAGCTGATCAGCACATGAGAAGATCAAAATCCTCAGCAGATGTCAAAGACAAAAGGAGGGTATAAGGAAAAGGGGGCGGTACCATAAGTGGGATTTCAGTGATCCCTGATCATTTCAGTCTGATCTCACAGCATGCGCTGTTTAATTTGAAAAGAACTCACACACACACATGCTCTCTCATTCAATGCCTCAGAGTAATATTCTTTCATGAGGTAAACGGCAGCCTCTCAGATCTTTAGAGATCTGCGGCGTCTCCTCAGCAGACACAGAGCTCGTATCAGTCAGCAGAGGTAAAACCAAAAGCGATCATGGCTCTGAAACGGTCTATACTGTCAGAAACGACCACCTCCGGAGTGACTGCAGTGTGCTGGCTTTCATCAAGCCTCCAAGAATGACGGCAGTCCAGATCCAGGTTTCACTTTCTTGAGTCATCTCGTTAAAACGTGTTGTGATCATATCAGTGAAAACAATGTCAAAATGAAAAAAATATATATTTTAAGATAATAATATTTTTTTTTTTTTTGTGACACTGGTTTATTTAGATAAGCGTTAATTAAAAGTAGCTCAACAATTAGTACAATGATTTATAAATAAATAGCTAATATTTTGTATTTTTTAATATATACAATTTTATACTTTTTTATATAATATATATATATACATATATACACACACTGTATATACATATATATATATATATATACACACACATATATATTGCACACACACTACATAAATAAATAAATTTATTTATATATATATATATATATATTATATATATATATATATATATATATATAAATATAAACATACATATTGAACAATAAACAGCATAGGTCTATCTCTATATACAGTATAAATACTGACCTCTGCGGTTTTTTGTTCAGATTTTATATATATATATATATGCACACACTGTGTATAAATAAATAAATACATTTATTTATATATATATATATATATGTATATATATATATATATATATATATATATATATATATATATTAAACAAAACACAGCATGGGTCTCTCTCTATAGACAGTTTAAATATTGTGTTTTTTTGTTCAGATTTTATATATATATATATATATATATATATATATATATATATATATATATGCACACACACTGTGTAAAAATAAATAAATGTATTTTTATATATATATATATATATATATATATATATATATATATATATATATATATATATATATATATATATATATATACACACACACATATATACACATATTGAAAAAAAAACAGCATAGGTCTCTCTCTACATATAGTATAAATATTGACCTCTGCGGTTTTTTGTTCAGATTATATGCATCCATTATGTTGCTAACAATAAAATTCACTGCAGCATGTGGGACATTGAAAAACAAATGCAAAGATTGTGTCCGGTCTCATACGAACAGGCCAACCAGAAACAAACCAAGAAGACACTGAAAATCCCACGGACTCTAAAAGTAGACGTGTGACAGCGACCTCTGAGCTGCTTCCATGTTTGATGACATTCCAACAGCTGCGAGTCTCACACCGACACCTGCAGCTCCCTGCTCGCGTGGAATACAGAGGGGTTCGACTCGCCCAATTAAGACCTCAACTCCCCCACAGGAAGTCAAAACAAAAGGTTTGGTTGGTGGGAATCTAGCCTTCGAAAAATGGCATTTTCCCAGCTGGCGCCAAATTGATGCTCACAAACAGAAACGGGGTCCGTCTAAGGAGGTTACTATAGCAACAGCACACTTTCTGTTTGGATCAGTATCCAGAATCCACATCACCTCTATCATCATCGCTGTGAACTCCTCACGCAATTAAACTCCCTATTAAAGTAGAATCAAAACACTTCCACCCCATCCTAATACAAACTCCAACGGTTAGGCTAATGAATCTTTAAGGACTTTTCAAACGTCTCGCTTTTAGGCTCATTAGGTCTGTGCTACAATTTACGTACACTTTATAAATGAATGCGAATAGCGATTCCAGTCATGTGGTGAGAAATAATTGCAGTTTGAGTAATTGGATGAGAACAAAAAAAAAGGCAGAAGTCTCCATTTGCGAGATTACATTAACACACCTTTTAGAAATCAATCAAAGATGCAGACACAATTCAATCTGACATTTTGGGAAAAGAGCAGCAGGTCAAACACTAAAGGAGGTTTCGTTGTTGATGTAGTTGTTATTTGCATTTCAATGCGGTCTATCCTCTTGGTTTTTTTTTTTTTTCTGAATGGAGCAGATGGGTTTTCAGCCCTCACTGAAATGCTGGGACAGATGTTTCAGTAAGACAAGCCATCCATTCTGCTTTTTCCTTCTTTTTGTCCATCTCTTTCTTTTTTTAAGCGCTGTTGAACCCGCACGCAGCCCGAGCTTGGAGATTAGCTTGAAATTGTCAGTAGGCCACATATGGATTAATGCAAACACCCGTAAAGTAAAGCAGCGGAGAAGCCCATTCAGTAAATTTGCATCGTGACTATAACATATAGGTATTACAGGTTCACATCAAAGAGGTCTGGTATAGTCGTGTAATATTGTGGAGGCTTTTCAGGACCATGGACAGGTCACTGTATTGCAGCTGCGAAGAAGGTTTGAGCTGATATATAATATATATGAATCGATTTTAAAAGATGAGATGTCTTACAAAACGACTTTCAATGTTGAAAAGGATTTTCTATAGGTCATTTTTAGGCACGATTGGTTCATCTTGTTAGTTAAATGTCTACTGTCGTGAGAATTTCTTAAAAAAAAAATGACACAATCCGCTATTAATATATTTAACCCAAAAAAACATGTTATATTTTAACTGGTTTGAATGCATATGGTTTGAATGCACATGCAATTTGTATAATGTATAATTCAAATCATTGAAATCCATGGTTTTGTCTCGCACAGTCTATAGTATTTTGGTTTTGGATGCAATTTGAGTATAGTGGAAGCTTGTTTGTGCCACTGAATAAAAAATAAGGTAATTGTGACATTTTTCTCACAATTGTTAGTTTACATCTTGCAATTGTGACTGTTTCCCCTCTCAGAATTGTGTGCTATAAAGTCAGAATTGCAAGATATAAACTTGCAATTGACTCTTCGCAAACGGTTTGATTGACAGGTGATCTAACCAATCATAACCCCAAATCCGGCATTTTGTCTGACAAAGCAGTCATGGGAGTTAATAGATTAATGTTGTGTGTCTTCACGTCTTTCTGCGCTTGAAACAACATTCTGATGTTCATTCATGTTTATTTGATGCTATAAATGAACTAGTATGAAGAGATGATCGAGGAGCTACAGCGATCTGTCACCACACATTAAAGACACACTAGACGCTATTTATCGTAAAAAATGACGATATTTTAAATATGAAACCTGCTCTGTCTTGTCTGTCGACGTGTTGTCAGTGTCCTCTTTGCTCCACGATGCATTTTTCACTCCGTGAGAACATGATGTGTGGCATGAGAGTGGGGATAACAACAGTAACTAAAGGGGGCGGGTCTTTGCGAACGGTCAATGGCAAAAAAAAAAGAAAAGTCTGATATACACTGAAAATTGCAAGAAAATCATAATTGTGAGATAAAAAGTCAGAATTATCTTTTACATTTTTTATTCCATGGCGAAAGCAAGTTTCGAGAAACAGAAAATCACTGACAGAAACTCCAGTGTGGGAGTTCACTAGCCACCGCTAAGGTTACGTTATCAGACGAACACGATTTCTGTTCCCTATTTAGCGAATTCTTATATACATTGTGAAAAGGTTAAAGGTGCACTGTGTAGTTTTTTTTTTGTGTGTAGTTCCACTAGAGGTCGCCTATTTAAAACAAAGGCGTAGCTTAATGACGTTTGAGCGAGGAATCTTGGGACGTGTGGTCTTGACAAAATAGTGTTTTGTTGATCAACAAAACAATAAGACTAAACATGTTGAGCTATATGACAATGATTAGCTTTCTGTCTATAAATGTATCAAAACAGATGTTCCCTTGTCTAATAGAATATGTAATATATTAAAGCGTCTTTGGTGTCTCCATGGTTTCTACAAAATAAAACCAGAAACCGAGGTTAACGCGGATATGACGACATTGAAGCCGACTCCCTCACACGTCCCGGATCCTTGGTTAAAATAGCGATTTTCTCACGATTTGCAAATAGTTGGAAACATTTGGGATATTATAAGTAATAAGTAATAAGTTATAAGTATAAGGCCCAAGTGTTTTTGGATATTTTACTGGAAAGTGGGGAGTCGTGGCCTAGTGGTGAGGGAGTCGGGCTTGTAATCTGAAGGTTGCAGGTTTGATTCCCACGCCGGCAGGAATTGAAAGTGGGGATTGTGAATGAACAGCACTCTCTCCACCTTCGATACCATGACTAAAGTGCCCTTGAGCAAGACACTTAACCCCTAATAAGTCGCTTTGGATAAAAGCGTCTGCTAAATGATGAAAAGTGAGCGTCGGCTTTTTTTTTTTTTTTCATACGCCAAACACCAAATTGCTACTGACACAGCTCTCATATGTTTGTTCAAAGTTCTGTAAAAAGGTGTGCAATGCATTTATCAGCTTCCCAAATCCTGTGAACAAACGTTTGACTTTTATAGACAATCGTTCTCAAAAGAATTAATAATAAATCGCTTCTGGTCATGGAATGGAACGTTATTTTTCTAAAAAGTTTGACTTGTTTCAGAATGTTTATAGAACATTCAAAAGTAACATTTCCTCGATGTTCGGAAAATGACAAAATGGAACGTTCGTGTTCTTGGAACGTTCCCATAGAACGTTTTTTAACCTTAGGCTCAGAGAACATTCAGAAATCTTCACAAGAACAAAACGTTCTTAGAACATATGTTTTTGTACTTTTTTGGGGTGCTCAGAAACGCAGGGATCACGAGCGCGCAAACTCAACCCCCCTTTACGCATCATCGACGAAATGAGCGCCGCCGAGCCTGACCGCGCGCTGGGGTGAGTTTAGTTTCAGCCCGGGGCGGCGGAGCTCGGTTAAAGCCCCTAGAGGCGCATCACAACACAGTCTTCCATTCGCGTTCAGCACCACACAGGACTTTACCCGTCTGCGGACAGCGATGCTTCTCCATCCGAATCTCACCCGACTCTTCCTCATCACCGATTCCTGTCGGTGTCGGTTTCGAGGAGTTCAGCCAAGGTTCCGACACGCATGTGACTACAACCACCGTATGTGAGTTCACGCCAGCAAAAGCTCCCTGAAAGTGGAGAGATCGGACAAAGAGGTTCAGATGCGGCGATAACTTTGAGGAGGTTCGCGTTTTTTGGACGAGCAGCTGAAGATTGTTATAATCATGCCTGTACGGAGAGGTCATGTCGCTCCCCAGAATACCTTCCTTGGAATAATAATACGGAAATTCGAGGGGCAGAGTAAGTATTGCAAACCAAACGTACTTGATTCTTTGTGTCCATATCATTTAGATGATAAAGGAAGTGCTATTGGCTACTGTATTTACATGCACACAAACCATTTATGCATTTAAGGCAAGTAAACAGTTGAGCGCATTCACTGTCCAGTTTTGTGCACGCTCTACTATTCCTTTATGTAAGGCTTTAAACAGTAAAAATAATGGGATTATATGTGATATAGCATTTGATAAAGCTTCAGAGCACAAGACAGGAAGAGAAACACAAAGGCTTTCCTGATCAGCTGGCAGATGACAGCCAGGAGACTTTCAGCATTGTGGCTTTTTAGTGTTTACATTTCAGATGCATCTGTCAGATGACAGTGTTTGTGACTATACCATTGAAATGCATGAATGACCACAAACTCTGCCTGTGTGTTCAGATGAATGATGCTCCCAGTACTCAATATGCTGAAGATTACTCACATACGCAGTGAAATCTAAACTGCTCAAGTGTATTTAGAGGATTTTTCTTGGCATCTAAGGTTTTTAAGCACTCATTATATAAGCTGTACACTGATATTAAAAAGGTCTCAGATTAAAAATTATGATGCAATTAAACAAGGAGACATATTAAAAGTAAAATAATACAAAATAGTATGTTTTTATCTCATTGATAATAAAATAAACTATACTGTCTAATCGATTAATCGCGATTAATCGCATCTAACATAAGTTTGTAGTGTGTGTATATATACACATATGTGTGTGTGTGTGTGTACACACATAAACTTTTGTTAGATGTGATTAATCGTGATTAATCGACTATTTAAATTTGTGCTGTCAAACGATTAATCATATCTAAAATTAAAGTTTGCGTTAATATATGCATGTGTAGTGTGTATATTTATTATGTATATATAAATACACGCACATGCATGTATATATATATTTAACAAAAAGTATATTTATATATCAATTTTATATTAAAATTTGTAAATATACATGTATACATACATAAATACGTGTGTGTGTGTGTATTTATATATACGTAATAAATGCACACTGTAAACACGTTATGTAAACGCAAACTAATATTTTGGGTTTGATTAATCGCGATTAATCCTTTAAATGGCACTAATTAAAATATAATAGAAGAAAAATATTTTAAAAAGTTATATCAAATAAAATATTAAACTATACAACTTATTGTGAGTTGCAGTAATAATAATGCTCTTAAAATTGTTAATCCAGTTAATTATGCTCAATTCCATTTTAGCATTATCATAAATATTATAAACTATAGGTTAATTATTGCAATTATTTACTTGTAAATTAAAAACAATGCTGTGGATGAAACTCATATTCACTTTGTCTTTAATGACTTTTGAGAGTTCTGAGGGCAACAATGGAGAAACTTTATCAGAGAAAGTTTGAAGAATGAATTTATTTATTAAAAAATATATAATTGGTATAATTTGGTTGGGAATCACTGGTATAGACTGTCATCTAATCAGTTTTGAATTTGGTTATATTTACACAAGATCAACTGGATCTCCTCTTTTGCTCAAGACAAAAATCTCACATTTGTTCCCTCTATAATGTCAGAAGAGATGTCTCAAACTGTGATACTCAACTCATACTCATATCTCAAATATTTATCCAAGCCTAATTTCACGTGATGTTTGGTTGTTTACAGATAAGAAGTTCATCATAGCCAATGCTCGGGTCCAGAACTGTGCTATTATTTACTGTAATGACGGATTCTGTGAGATGACGGGATTCTCACGGCCGGACGTCATGCAGAAACCTTGTACATGCGACTTCCTGCATGGAGAGCAAACCAAGAGACATGCGATTGCTCAGGTGGCTCAGGCTCTCTTGGGGTCAGAGGAACGGAAAGTGGAGATTACGTACCATCGCAAGGACGGTGAGTCCAACCCCATCCTTTCCTTTTGTTGGGTCAGTGGTTTTGCTCTGTGGAAAAAAAGAACTGGAGCTGCACGATACTGGATAAAATGAGAATCACGATTTTTTTGGTTTCAAATAGAGATGACGATTTCTCCCGCGATATACAACCAAACACCAATAGCATGTGATTTACTAGAGGTTCTGACAAAATTGCCGACTCTAAATGGTTTTGAATGAATTCAATGATTCACTAATAAATACTTGTTTCAGTGTTTTTGAACAAATCTTTTGAATAAATGATTCAATATCAAAAACATTTAACGGTTACAGTTAATGATCTAATCGATACAACCGTTATTTGACGCGCCAAGTGAGTTTCAAAAGCTGGTTTGGTTTCGCTATCGTGGACGTAAGTTTAAAGTTAGGATATAAACACTGATATCTCACTGCTTCTGTGACAATTTGAATATTTGTGACACAGAAATGACTCATGTGTGGTTCAAAACTGCTTTCTGGCAACACGTATTTGAAAGTGCCAGGATGAATTTGTGAAAAAGGCGCCGGCGAATCGTTGTCATTAATAAAATAAGATCGCAATGTTTTTATGATTAATCGTGCAGCTCTAAAAAGAACAGAACAGACATAAACAGAAATAGTGGCTCTGTTCCAAAACCAAGTATCTAGTGCTTGCACACTAATGCCGGGTTCAGACTACACTCTAGTTTTGTCTGTTACGATAGTTACTCTCACATGTGATTTTGACTCCTAAATACTTGTCATGTCGTGGACAAGAAACAGACAACACGTTGCTTCCTGACCAATCTTCGTTTGCCGTCTTTGCTGAGAAGGCGGAACTAGCTACTGACTTTCGGAAATAAGAGCGGAAACAAATAGCTATACTATTTTCCAGTACTCACCAGGTTGCTAAGGTTCGTCAGCTATCGTTTGCCTCCACTTGTCTTTTTTCAGGTGATTTTCCCTATAGGAAACATCATAAAGGCACGAGTGTTGTTGCCATAGCTCCACAAACCTTTCCTCTATTGCATAATTCCACCTAGCAGCTCCACGTTTGAAAGTTGTGTACGGATAGAGCTTCTGTGCTCCTATTGGTCAAAACCACAGATGTGACGGAACCCGTCGTGGAGGACCGAAACAAGTCAAAAATGCAAGTCTGTTCTGTCGTAACTTCTGGGTTTACCATATTTGATGCTAAATCAAACATATACAGGGAGTGCAGAATTATTAGGCAAATGAGTATTTTGACCACATCATCCTCGTTATGCATGTTGTCTTACTCCAAGCTGTATAGGCTGGAAAGCCTACTACCAATTAAGCATATTAGGTGATGTGCATCTCTGTAATGAGAAGGGGTGTGGTCTAATGACATCAACACCCTATATCAGGTGTGCATAATTATTAGGCAACTTCCTTTCCTTTGGCAAAATGGCTCAAAAGAAGGACTTGACAGGCTCAGAAAAGTCAAAAATAGTGAGATATATTGCAGAGGGATGCAGAAGTCTTAAAATAGCCAAGCTTCTGAAGCGTGATCATCGAACAATCAAGCGTTTCATTCAAAATAGTCAACAGGGTCGCAAGAAGCGTGTGTAAAAACCAAGGCGCAAAATAACTGCTCGTGAACTGAGAAAAGTCAAGCGTGCAGCTGCCAAGATGCCACTTGCCACCAGTTTGGCCATATTTCAGAGCTGCAACTTCACTGGAGTGCCCAAAAGCACAAGGTGTGCAATACTCAGAGACATGGCCAAGGTAAGAAAGGCAGAAAGTCGACCACCACTGAACAAGACACACAAGCTGAAACGTCAAGACTGGGCCAATAAATATCTCAAGACTGATTTTTCTAAGGTTTTATGGACTGATGAAATGAGAGTGAGTCTTGATGGGCCAGATGGATGGGCCCGTGGCTGGATTGGTAAAGGGCAGAGAGCTCCAGTCCGACTCAGACGCCAGCAAGGTGGAGGTGGAGTACTGGTTTGGGCTGGTATCATCAAAGATGAGCTTGTGGGGCCTTTTCGGGTTGAGGATGGAGTCAAGCTCAACTCCCAGTCCTACTGCCAGTTTCTGGAAGACACCTTCTTCAAGCAGTGGTACAGGAAGAAGTCTACATCCTTCAGGAAAAACATGATTTTCATGCAGGACAATGCTCCATCACACACATCCAAGTACTCCACAGCGTGGATGGCAAGAAAGGGTATAAAAGAAGAAAATCTAATGATATGGCCTCCTTGTTCACCTGATCTGAACCCCATTGAGAACCTGTGGTCCATCATCAAATGTGCGATTTACAAGGAGGGAAAACAGTACACCTCTCTGAACAGTGTCTGGGAGGCTGTGGTTGATGGTGAACAGATCAAAACACTGACAGAATCCATGGATGGCAGGCTTTTGAGTGTCCTTGCAAAGAAAGGTGGCTATATTGGTCACTGATTTGTTTTTGTTTGGTTTTTGAATGTCAGAAATGTATATTTGTGAATGTTGAGATGTTATATTGGTTTCACTGGTAAAAATAAATCATTGAAATGGGTATAAATTTGTTTTTTGTTAAGGTGCCTAATAATTATGCACAGTAATAGTCACCTGCACACACAGATATCCCCCTAAAATAGCTAAAACTAAAAACTAAAAACTAAAATTTCCAAAAATATTCAGCTTTGATATTAATGAGTTTTTTGTGTTCATTGAGAACATGGTTGTTGTTCAATAATAAAATTAATCCTCAAAAATACAACTTGCCTAATAATTCTGCACTCCCTGTATATATATATATATATATATATATATATATATATATATATATATACAACAGTTCTTCCTGGTTCTCGAATCTGATTAGCCGAGCGCCATGTGATATTCAGCCGAGCAAATCCACTGTAGTTTTAAGAGTTTTGTTTAGACCTGAAATATGTGAATCATATTTAATCATAGAACCTATATGTATAGAATATGTTTAGACGTTTTCGGAGTTGCGAGCTCTAGGGCTCGTGTACCCGCCGAGAACAGCTTCATCTTGGCCAGGGCTTTGGGGATTAAACATGAGATATAATTCATTTTGGGTACATAAAACAGACCATTTTTGTTCCTGAACAAATCGAATTGGGTTATGTTAAATTTAATAATTTAATATTAAGGCTATAATTAACTTGCATCATGTAGAGCACTGCTTTTGTACGTTTGACTGAATCGCACAATTGTGTTTATTTATTATTGTTGTTCATTTAAATATTGTTGTTCAATAAATATTATTTTATATAAATAATATGTTATATTTGGTATTGAGAAAAGGTCTATTAATGCATGAAAGTTACAGTAATAAGTCATTAGAAACAAATTGTTCAAGCGAATGAATCAGTCGCTAGAGACTTTTAAATTGAAAGGGACAATTTTTCAAACGAAGGATGTGGTTTTAGCACTGTTATGGAAGATTCTTGTAACCGTAAAAAGGACAAAGATCGCTTTTCTCAGCAGACATTCAGGGGGATTTTTGTAATGGACATATTATTATGCCCGACGAATGATTGTTATATCACACACGGCTAATGCTCGCTCAGGCAATTCTACAAAATACAGTGAGTTTCAATGAAGTGACTCAATATTCCTTTGTTACTAGTTCTAAAGTGACCTTTTAGAATCAGTAATGAAGCCTTGGTCAAGCTGTCAATTTGAGATTTGAATCCGTGGCGGAAGGAAGTAGTTCAAAAGAGGGTGTTAAAGACACTCCGTTGTTATTTTTTATTTATTTACACACTCGTGCTGTCGAACTGTTGTGTAATTGCAATATCACACTCGTAGCGATGCGATATGAGTTTATATCAGCACGGTGCGATTACCTACGGCCGAATAACAGCTGTACTAATATACAGCCATATCGTGTGATTAATTGATTTGACAACTCTAATATAAGTGTGTGTGTGTGTATCTGTGTATGTGGGTATTCCCTACTTTATGGGGACCAAATGTGATCTTGTGGGGACATTTTTTGGTCCCTATGAGGAAACAAGCTTATAAAGCATACAGAATTATCTTTTTTGAAAATCTAAAATAGCAGAACATTTTCTGTGATGGTAGGTTTAGGGGTAGGGGTAGTGTAGGGGGAAAGAATGTACAGTTTGTACAGTATAAAAACCATTACGCCTATGGAATGTCCCCATAAACCATGAAAACACAACGTGTGTATATATATATATATATATATATATATATATATATATATATATATATATATATATTGCACAGTATATATATATATATATATATATATATATATATATATATATATATATATATATATATTTATATATACATTTACAAACCTTTATGTTAGATACGATTAATTGCGATTAATTGATTTGACAGCACTAATATATATATATATATATGTGTGTGTGTGTGTGTATGTGTGTATATATATATATATATATATATATATATATATTTACAAACTTATGTTAGATGTGATTAATCACGATTAATCGATTTGAAAGCACTAATTGCAATATATTGTGACAAAACATATTGTTACATAACATGTAATGTTAATATGTTATAAGTTTTAATACTTTAGGGTATTGAAAATAAATCTATATATTTTTATAATCAGTTTAATCTGCATCGAATTACACCTTAAAATACAGTCAGGCAGCTCACTAGGTTTTGGAACAGAACAAGAAATGCAAGTAGTGTGTTTTTTTTTTCACACGCACTCTCTCTCTCTCTCTCTCTCTCTCTCTCTCTTTTATCCTTTTGTTTCATCTTTTATTTTTTCTTTCGCCTGTCTCTGCTACAATATCATAAGCGCCTCATTTGGTGGGGAGGAAAGCTGATTTCAGCTGAAGTGTGCAGTGAAGCAGACTCACTAATGTGGGCATCCTTACACCCGCCTAGAGCTACTCAGTCAAATTCAGCCCTCAGCCTGTCCAATCCCTTCAAACACACAGGATTAAAGAAAAACACACTCCAGCGTCTGCTGCTAGAGCTCGGATCGGCTCTTGTGCTAGCAGTGTTTGAACAGTTACTCGGGAAGATGCTTTGCTGATGAGCCTGATCCCAGTGTGCGCTAGATGAGCCATGAGGTCTCCATTATGTTCCAGCGATGGAATATTTTTATTATTTTTTTTTTACTAGATATTCTGAGATAAACTTGCTCCAATTACAAAAAATAGAATGTTTTTTTATTGGGGGAATTAAAAACTTGTCTGTTCAACTAATTGTTCAGATCTAGGTTATTGTTCACTAATTAGAATTTTTTTAATGAATTGAAGTTTATGCAATAAAACAAGCGGAAAAATATCTAGAGATCTGAATATCAGTGGGCCGCTGGACTTTTTTGACCACTTAACAACTATCCACAACATCTGTTTTGGTTTAGTTTCATTGTGTTTTGGTTCTGTTTTCCTGTTCCGGTTCCCTAGTTAGTTTCCCTGGTTGTTAATTATTTCCCACACCTGTTCCGTTTGACATGGATTACACTCCTCATGCACTCATGTGTACTCATGTGTTTTCCTAGTTCCCTTGTCCAGTATCGTGTATGTGGTTGTATGTACGTTTACTCCTACAATCACCTGAGTTTTCCGTTGTGGATTTAATAAAGACTATTTTTGTTTTCTACTCCTTTCGTTGTCCACTCTCTACAACTACAACCAACCGTGACACTAGCAATGTGGCTGTATATATTTACTTCCAAATAGTTAAATAATTATTTAAATAGTTAATAAATAAATAAATAAATAAATAAATAAATAAATAAATAATCTTTTGTTTAAGACGCTTTTAAATGCATTAAATAACTGATATATATATATATATAATATATATATATATATAATATATATATATATATATATATATATATATATATATATATATGTTTATTAGAATAAACACTTCTAAGTAATTAAATAATATAAATGTTAAAAATAATAAATAATATAAATAGTATAAATGTAATATTATTCAATATTAAATTGAATAAGTAATTTAAAAAAATTTTAAAAATGAAATTAAAAAAAGCTTAATATAAATATTACATTTGTTTACCTGCATGTCATATTAACCAAAATGAAAGAACCATGCAAAAGTGTTAAGTTATTGAAATATTAACTTAAAATCCGAAGGGGGACTTAAGTAATTATTTTACGTCAAAAAGGTTCGTCTGACAAAAATAGAATTGATAATGATAAAAAAAAAAAAAAAAAAAATATGCATCACTGAAATTTTTACATTTGACATTACCAATAATTTATTGTAAAACTATAATCTGTGAATAACATGTTTTTGACTTACCAATGATGCAGTAAGAAAAAAAAAAAATCCAAAAGTTGGAGGAATGTACAGAGACTTTTTACGAGTGCAATCTGAGGAGCACGTCCGCATGCGTCTTTCTGAAAGATAAAAAAACAAAAAGAAAATCAAATGTTATGTGGCTTCAAAACAGCATATGTTTTAGTTAAAGAACATTGCAAGGAAATGAATAGGTTGACATACTAGCTATAGTGTGATACTGGCTGTAAACTGTCTTTCTGATGTATGTTTCAACACTTTTAAACAGATAACGGCACATCTCGGTCATAGTGCATTAGTACATCACGGACGGAACTCATGGCATCTAGAAATGATTACATACTAGCTATGTACTGCGAGAAAGTCAATGGTTGTACCCGCTCAGATAGAAACCCTTTAACAAGAAACTTCGGCTGGGGAATATATATATTAACACCATTGTTTAATGACTCGCCTTTGCAGTTTCAGCTGAACACTGCAATTTAATAGCACCTGTAGGGCGATTCAAACAGCCCCTGTACATAGACATTAATAAGCAGCGTTTTAGCTAGCATAAAAGTGGGACTGAAAAGCAGACTGAGGCTCATTAAGGAATCATTAGAGGTTCAGTTAAAGAGTGTTTTCAAGCTGAGAGTGAAATTCAACACCCTGTACACATGCACGGACTAACAATACATCACATCAGCCGGGTATCGGAGAGCAGCGCAGCTCACCTGAGACTCCAGCTTTTAGCAGGAGCCATGTGCTCATCGAAAGATATGAATTATAAAGAAGGTGTAATTAAATTTGAGATAGATAAAGCACCTTGATGAAGAGGAGAAGCACCACCTCTAAAATGATTATCTGACTTTTAGTAATGTTTATTATGTCAAATATGGTTAATATCCCAGGGAGAGGACAGATATATACATACATACATATATACACACACACACACACACACATATATTTATATATATATATATATATATATATATATATATATGTATATGGCTGGGTAAGTTACTTTTCAAATATATTTCACTACAGATTACAAAATACATGCTTTAAAAAGTAATTTATAACGTATTTCGTTAGATTATGTAACTTCGAAATAATTTAGAATACTTTGGAATACTAATATAAAAGTATGTAACACAAAAAAAGGTAATTGCGAGTTTTTTCTGACTTTTTTTTATCAGAATTGCGTGATATAAAGTCAGAATTGCGAGATATAAACTTGCAATTTCCCAGAAACAAATTGCACGTTTTTAATCATGCAATTCTGACTTTATTATTTTTCTGACATTATAAATGATTATTAAATATTATCACTTGCAAATATTAAATATTTTGTTAAAATTATTAAAATGTTGCATATTCTGCAAACGGTATGAAACTTATGAGCAGAAATGTAGTTTCGGATGATTTTGCAGACTGTCAGACTCGGAGAATCACCAATTAATTGCCCGTCACAGTTAATATAATGTTTAAATGAAATAAATGACATTAAAACTCAAAGTAATCACTTTGGTAATCTAAAACACTTTTCAGATGTAACTTTAATCTGATTACCACCCATTTAAAATGTAACTGTCATGAAATACAGTGACTCAAATTTTAAATACGTAACGAAGTTACATATATTGTTACTCCTCAACCCTGTATGTATTCATTTTTTCCTCATTAATGTACACACAGCACCCCGTATTGACAGAAAAACACAGAATTGTTGACATTTTTGCAGATTTATTAAAAAAAGAAAAACTGAAATATCACATGGCACAGTGCATGTCAGAGCAAATGAGAATCATGAGCTCGAAGGGTCTTTGACTTTAGGGGCAGTTCATTTTATCCCCCTAAATTAGTAAATTAATACACTTATTCAGCAAGGATGCATTCAATTGATCAAAAGTGACGGTAAACACATTTATAATATTACAAAATATTATTTCAAACAAATGCTGTTGCTTTTTGGATTTGGTGTTCATCAAAGAATTCTGAAGAAAATCTATCACGGTTTTCACAAAAATTTTCAACATTGATAATACATTGATGCTGCAATGTTAATGCTGAAAATCCAGCTTTGCATCAAAGAAAAAATATATATTTTAAGTATATATTCAAATAGAAACCTTAAAACTTCAATTTAATAATTTATATTGTAATAATATTTCATAGTTTTTACTGTTTGTTTGTTTTTTGTTCAAATAAATGCAGCCATGGTGAGCGGAGGAGACTTCTTTCAAAAACGTTTGAAAACATATATTGAAGTAGTACTGTATATATTTCATGATAATATGGTTTCTACATAAAGAACCATACGGCGATGACTTGTTTTGGATAATCCAGTGCATACTTCACAAATGACAGGAATTTCATCTCATTTGATCGTTTTCTCTTCTCTTCTTATAGTTACATAATGTGAAGCAAAAACAGCTTCACGTTATATAACGCTTCAGTTCAAAACAAAAGACTCAAAAAGCCAAAGTAATATAATAAAAAGGCAAAGCAAAACACCCCTTAACATCATAACGGCCTTGATCTACTCTAGTATCTGATGAAAATGAGTAGTTTTAATGTCGAGAAGTGGATTCTTGTAAGACTCGTAAAGCCTCTGGTTACCCGTAAATCCGTTCGCAATCTCTTCCAAGTCACCTTGAAAGCAAATCGATGTGTGTGTGCAGCCGGTGACGCGGTCATCACGATCACACCGCACGGCTGTCGTGACCCCTGGTAAACAGAGTTTGTTTAGCACTTCCAGGGCGCGTTGCGGATGAAGAGGTTTGTGGGTAATGGGCTCTGATGTCACATCAGTGTTGTAGAGCATATGGAGATGTCAGCTCGTGTGCGGTCTTAATGGAGTCGTTACACCTGTGCGCCCTGACACCTCACTCCCGGCTCATGATGGATTACATCGCTCATGCAAAGCTGATGAGCCATCTAGTTGTTTATTTATTTGGATACACTTGCTCGTAGTGTCGTTCCTGAACTGAATCTGGTGCTTGAACCAGTTTGTAAGCAAGGATTACAGATGAGACAGAAACTAATGATCATTTTATTTCCATTAGATATAATCAGCTCCAATAGCATACATATGTTGTTGTTAGTTTAAGTAGGAGAAATAAAATATTTTGTGAAAGTCACTTCCACAATGGGAAATAGCAATTCCACTGACTAGAATAATATTTCTTTCAATATGCACATGCTTGAGAGGACAATAAAACAAGCAAAATGTCCAGAAACCAGCATATCATAGAGTACCAGAATCTATTTGGGTTTGAGCAAAAACACACCGTTTTTGTGTGTGTCCCTTTAAATGCAAATGAGCTGCTGCTCCCCACCCCCTATCCAGATGAGGGCGGAGTTTTAACAGCTCAACAACAACAAAGCTGGAGAATCTCACGCAGACGGTGTTCATCCTTACATTGTTCACACTGATGGAGAGACTCAGGAAGAAGTTCCAACTTTTAGACCTTTCTGAACGGTTAGTGGATAAATTGATGTAGTCGCTGTGGAGTCGATCGACTCATCACTAGCATGTGTCGTCACGTTCATCTTTTTTTTGTTGAATTGACTCTCGTTTGTGAAGCAGTTTGGCGTAAAATGAAAATTACATCAGACGTTCTGAATTTCATTTTCGATTACTTTCCGATTAATCGCCCCATTTGGGTGTGAGCAAAAACACGCCATTTTTGTGTGTGTCCCTTTAAATGCAAATGAGCTGCTGCTCCCCGCCCCCTTTCCAGTAGAGGGCGGAGCTTTAACAGCTCAACAACAACAAAGCTGGAGAATCTCACGCAGACGGTGTTACATTGTTCAAACTGATGGAGAGACTCGGGAAGAAGTTCCAACTTTTAGACGTTTCTGAACGGTTAGTGGATAAATTGATGTAGTTGCTGTGGAGTTGTAGTTATGTAGTTCCTTTTTCCTTGAATTGACCCTCGTTTGTGAAGCAGTCCGGCGTAAAATGACGGCATCAACAACACTCGACTACAACAACTCTAAAGCAGCCCGACATGGCCCCGCCCCCTTTGTTGCTACATATTTGACATATTTAACTTTTTTAATATGGATTTTTTTTTTTTTTACACTAACGCATCAGAAGGCCTTTATTAACCCTCAGGAGCCGCGTGGAATATGTTTATGATGGATGGAAGTGGATGGAGACACTTTCTTCAGCTAAACTCGTTTGGTAGCACATTACTGCCATTAAAAAGCTCGGATGCGTCAGGATGTTTATTAATTTTTCTCCGATTGTCTTCGTCAGAATCACGTAGGATGGCTTGACGGAGAGTAAATCTTGGGGTCATTTTCATTTGAAAGTGAACAAATCCTTTAATGATGGTTGAATTGAGATGATTTACCAGCCATATATACATCCGATCAGGGAGGAAAATGTCTTTTTGCTTTTGTCGTTTTCATTGAACAGAGGAGGCAGTAAATGAAGTGCGATCAGAAAAGGATGAGAGCCGGATTCGCACGGAAGTCACCAGCACACAAGCACTCTTGCGCAACATGTCAGAGCACATTTACTAACCACTGGCCCTCTGCAGTATTTTTTTGCAGAAAAATATATATATTAGTCCCTTTGACAATGTCGTTGCTTGCATTTTTGTGACAGACAGCGCAGGTCATCGTGTCACTCAAATACGAGCCCGTCTGCGTCTCTGTGAAACTGCACCTGTCATAAAAATGTGAAGGCACACCATTGCCATTTATTTCCTCGTGGTTTTGTGCTTGCGTAATAATGCGAGGAATATTACACACGCAGTTCCGGAGGAAATTAACCTACAGATATGCTAGATTAGTCTAACTCTCTATAGTCGATGTGGACTGACTAACATTCTTCGACATAAACCACCCAAAGCTGCAGCTCCTAATAAAGGACATTTTTCATTTTAATAGTCAAACTCATTTTACTTGCCTGTGACACTTGGTGAGAGTTAATTAAGGATGTACTCGCCTATAAACTTCCAACCTCCCTCTTACATAGCAAGTACATAGGAGTAAAAAAATAGCAAATGACATTTCTTTAATAACTCAGTGGTTTCTTCTATATATATATAACAGTGAGATCATGGAGATCGAATGGAGTAATCTTTAAAGTTTATACTGTATATACAGTATATGAGCGGTAAGAAAAGTGTCAGTTAAAAAATAATGTCTCATAGATATCAATGAGATTAACTGAAGACTTTTACTTTCAGATTTTTTTTGCAATTGGCTGTTTTAACCCAGCAGTTGGGTTAAATATCTGCCCAACGTGCTGAGTAGTTTTATTTAACTCAATTATTGTTAAAAATGAACCCAAAGTATGTTGGAAATGGACATTTATTAATATGTTTAATTAATAATAATTAAACAATAATCATTTATTAAATTGCTTATTGATAAATGTTCACCTTTTGATTGTTATTGTTGCCTCTAGTAATTATGAGTCTGATTTTTCATTTCCAACATATTTTGGGTTCATTTTAAGCCGGACATAAAGTCATTTTTAAACAATAGTTGAGTTAAATAAAAATACCCAGCACGTTGTGCAAACATTTAACCCAACCGCTGGGTTAAAATATCCGAAATGCTGGGTTTGCCCATTTTCAACTCAACTTGGGTTGTTTTTAACCCAACATTTTTTAAACAATGGACGTTTATTAAATTGCTTATTAATAAATGTTCACCTTCTGATTATTATTATTGTTGCCTCTAGTAATTATGACTCTGATTTTTAATTTCCAACCTATTTTGGGTTCACTTTAAACCAGACATATAGTCATTTTTAAACAATATTTGAGTTAAATAAAACTGCCCAGCATGTTGTGCAAACATTTAACCCAACCGCCGGGTTTGCCCATTTTCAACCCAACTTGGGTTGTTTTTAACCAACATTTTTTAAACAATTAACATTTATTAAATTGCTTATTAATAAATGTTTACCTTTTGATTATTATTGTTGCCTCTAGTAATTATGAGTCTGATTTTTAATTTCCAACATATTTTGGGTTCACTTTAAACCAGGCATATAGTCATTTTTAAACAATAGTTGAGTTCAATAAAACTGCCCAGCATGTCTGTTAAAACAACCCAATCGCTGGGTTTGTCCATTTTCAACCCAACATTTTTTTGGAGTGTATGATTAACAAATGCCATAGTAGTATTTTTCATTGTTAATATGTGTTAACTAATGAAACCTTTTTGTAAAATGTTACCAAATTATGATTAAAGAGCGATAAAACTTTCCCCAGGGCACGGACAGGTCTCCATACACTTCTCCCAAACAAACACTTGTGCTGTGCATATGTCGGAGGGGTCGCGTTTCACCATCCGTTATTGCGTCTTTATCTCGAGATTGCTCCACCGTGAACATGTCAAAGCATGTGTTTGTTGCATCTGTCACATAAAGTCACGCGTCCTTTAAAGGACAACGGTTGACACCGATCGAGTCACGCGTGCCGGAGCTAAAGAGATAATGAGACATTCACCGCTCCACCTGTGCACAGAAACGCCGCAGGATCTGAGCCATGTGGCGGGCGAGGGTGCTGGGTTTCACTTGCTCCATCCCCTCCGTGAAGGGCTTTATCCTCGTCTTTCTTCCCTCTGTGCACAGCTGAAGGCTGGTGGATGGAGGGCTCTAAGGGTACAGTGTAGCAGCAGGTGCAGGATGGTTGCTCCTGAAAGGGCAGCATGCATTATTAAAGGGCCGCCACCTCTTTGGTTACTCTTGCGTCTGTTGTGAAGTAGTGACGTGTGTTTGGCGGGGTCGGATGCATGCATGTCTGGCAGAGAGAGTGACAGCGGTCGGCCAATCAAAATAAAGATCATTCAAAACATATCAAGTTTATTTTGAGATCAGGTGTCATCAGTACAGTGTACTTTGACCGCATTTACAGTCCAAGCTAAGTATCCGAATGTAGTGCTTTTGTACAAATGTAGATGTTTTTAAAGCATTAAAGAATTCAAAAATGTAGCACAAAACGTTAGGTTGGGAAATCTGCTCTTTTCTTTACAACCAAAGTAGACCGTTTATACTAAAACTGTATGGTAGACTCTAAAAATGTTGGGTTGAAAATGGACAAACCCAGCGGTTGGGTTAAATATTTGCCGAATGTGCTGGGTAGTTCTTTTTAACTCAACTATTGTTTAAAAATAACTATATGGCTGGCTTAAAATGAACCCAAAATAGTTTGGAAATTAAAAATCAGACGTATAATTACTAGAGGCAACAATAATAATAAAAATGTGAACATTTATTAATAAGCAATTTATTTTTCACATATTTCCCATTGTTGCAGCTCCTCTTTTCCCAGTCTGTCAGTAACACTGTTTAGTTCCTATCTCTATGAAGCCCCTCCTTCTGAAAAGCACACTGTTCCCTGATTGGTCAGCTGGAGCAGTGTGTCGTGATTGGCCCGCCCCTTCGAGTGTGTTTGAGAAATGCCCCGCCCCTTACCATAACCATGAGTTCCAGCCCACGACTAACTCAACAGGCCCCGCCCCTTTATTTTGCATATGCTTTAGGCGGGAATTATTAAAACGAGAATCGCTGTGACGTGTTTGTTCCCGAAGGAAAACTCGAGGCATTTCTTTGCAACTTTTGCTTTTCATGCTCAAACAGCAACATCACGCACTAAAGAAAGGTGAAAATCTAAATCAAGCATAACAGGTCCTCATTAAAACACGTACAGATGGTGTCAGATATATTTCATTTAGGCATCAACCTTTTCTCACATGCTTCCCTACGCGATAAAAACCAACAAACGAGTCAATTGTTGAAACACATTCAAAGTATGGCACTATAAATGAAATGTTTGAGATCGCAGACTTGGCAAACGCTCTCCATGCAACTGCTGTGAAGTAGAAACAATTCCTCTGAACTCTTCCGTTTAAGATTCAACACGCACTTTCTATTTAGCAAATATGACCAGCACCGTGACCAACACTCCTGCACCAGATGGGCAGTGCATTATAAAGGGGCAAATGTCTGTCTAATACATCAGGACTACTTCTAATGAAACATATCTGCTCAGCTAAGGGAAGCCTTTTTGAAAGCCATCCAGAGGCAACCTAAACCATCTGTTCATCTGCCGCTGCCAACATCGCCTACCGCTCCTTCTGTTCTCGACCCTCTCGAATGTAATGCAGCGAGATCTAATCTGGCCCGCGCATGTGAAAGGAAAAGGGTGAAATGGAGATCATGGTGATTCCAATATGAAATCCTTGCTTAGAAGAGTGTTTCTTAGAAATTCCTAATCATTTCATTGCTATTTGAAGGTAAAGACGAGCATTTGGTCGACTTACCAGATAAGGGTTTTGTATGAAGACACCTCCTAAAGTTTCAGACCGCCTTCCAAGACCTCAAAACATCACGTCTAATGATCCGGAAAAAGAAAAAGAGAACTGAACAACTAATGAAAGTGATTTTCCGGTCATTATTTACTCCCCCTCGTGTCGTTTCAAATGTTATATGTTCAGAGAAAACTCATACAATGACATTTCATAGTTATCATTTGTTTCCGCTTTCTAACTTATTAATTAATTACCTTGTTGCCTCATTTAAGTAGTGCTGTAATTCATTCCCTCGTAATTCATGACCACGACTGAATTGAACTAAAATGAGGAACTAATTAGTTTCTTTGATATTATTTGTGAAATGTTCAAGCAATTTCTGACTGAAAACAGCTTCAAAAGAAAAAAAAAACTTTTTTTTGAGTGTACAACGTCACCCCAATATACATAAATTACGCCCCTTTTCACAAGATGTGATTCTGTGGCGTCCCCCGAATGTGTCTGTGAAACTTCAGCTCAAAATACCCCACAGATCATTATCACACCATGTTGTAAATGCATATTTTTGAGTGGAAGCAATGTGCATGTATCTTTAAATGCAAATGAACTGCTGCTCCCCGCCCTCTATCCAGAAGAGGGAGGAGCCTATAGCATCCTGTGAGTATTAAACTGAGATCTCTTTCACGTCTTATGGCGCTTAAACTGTCAAAAACACACAAAGTTTAGATAAACACAGTCGGTTATGTGAACGTAAACAGCAAGGAAAGAAATCTATGTATTAAAATAAAAGCAGCATAATATACACTGCTGTGTATGCTGTTAATATGAATCAAACAAAACAGAAAAGCACTCACTGCTCTTGACTGAATAACTTAGTAGCTTTACTAAGAATATATTTCTTACTTGAATGCTGCCATTAAATGCTCTGACGATGAGATAACCATGGCGTACTGTGTATTCAGGGTAGGGTCTATCAACAGTCGTGGGCGGGGCCTAAGCAAATTTGACCATGTGTGAAGAATAGATGGAATTGACCGTTCGCAAAGACCCGCCCCCTTAAGTTACTGTCGCTATGCCCGCTCTCATGCCACACATCATGTTCTCATGCAGTGAAAAATACATTGTGGAGCAAAGAGGACACTGACAACGTATGAAACAGTTTCATATTTAAAATATTGTAATTTTTTAAAGAAGTTTAATCAATAAATAGCGTCTAGTGTGTCTTTAATGTGTGGTGACAGATCGCTGTAGCTCCTCGTGAAGCGATCGTCTCTTCATACTAGTTCATTTATAGCATCAAATAAACATGAATGAACATCAGAAGGAATGTTGTTTCAAGACGTGAGGACACACAATTGTTCAAGTTCAAGTTCACTAACATTAATCTTCTAACTCCCCTGACTGCTTTGTCAGACAGAATGGCGGATTATGATTGGTCAGATCGCCTGTCAATCAAACTGTTCGCGAAGGCTCAATTAGGTAAATGTTTTTTTATTGAACTTGTCATTTCTTTAATAACTACAATTTGGACATTTTATGATTTAATTCTCTTTGAACCGCTTCAAACGCACAGGATTATCATAGGCAGCGACGGATATATATATGCTGCCTTGCAAAAAAGGAAATAAAATAAAAAAAAAAACGACAAAAACATGCAACAAAATTACTGTAACTTTAACAAAAATTAAAATCTAAAAGTAAGAACGTGTTAAAAACTGTAATAGTATCGCAACGATGCTAAAATAACACCGCTTCGTAAACATGATACACTTGGTTCCTTCGTACCTCCATTTTCTGGTTTTTGCTTTTCAGGTTTCAACACATTCATTAACATTCAGAGCTCTCATTCAGTCCTAAAGGTGATTTCTCATGATATAACCCAATGGGTCATGCTGCTCCAAGACACAGATGAGGAACAGAATATGACAAATGCCTCTCGGCCATTTGAAAACATGACAGCGGGGAATATCATCACTGGTGGTCCAGCCAAATTTTGCACGAATGTAATAGCCAATCAGTTTTGCTCATCGAGGGGGCGTGAGGCAGTCATCAGTCTGGAGGACAACTTCAGGCAGAGCTGATTAGAAATGAAAGTAGGCCATGTCGTCTGGCTTGCAGCAGTCCCAGTAAGACCAGAGCGAGCCACATGGCCAGCAGACGGCAAACAAAGGGTTAGTAACTCTCCATCCCCTCCTCCATCGCTCGTCTCTGATTGGTGGATTCCCAGACCAGTTGTGCATTAACTACAGCAAAACAGCCCTGCAACACCACCGCTGTCACAGCACATTAGACGGATATGCAGAGGAAAGAGGAATTTTCTATGGTTTTATCATGGCCATTGAGCTTTTCCCTGCACTATTATCCAAACACGTGAACACGAACTGTATGAAGCCTGTGTATGAAAACATGTCAGTGTCACATTTCAACTAATGAAAGATTTTCTTTTAAAAGAAATTAATACTTTTATTCAGCGAGGATGCATTCGATCGATCAAAAGTCACAGTTAAGACATTTGTAATGTTACAAAAGATTTCGATTTCAAATAAATGCTGTTCTTTTGAACTTTATATTCATTTGAGAATCCTGAAAAAAATCAGTTTCCACTAAAATATGAAGCAGTTTTCTATGGAAGCTTGTTTCTGCCATGAAACAAAAAATAAAAAAGGTAATTACGACTTTTTGTCTTTTTTATCCTCACAATTGCGAGATATAAAGTCAGAATTGTGAGTTATAAAGTCAGAATTGCCTGATATAAAGTCAGAATTGAGAGATATAAAGTCGGAATTGCATTTAATGTCATTTAAACAGCAATTGGTGATTCTCTGACCGTCTAAAAAAGAGGAGTTCAGTTTCATGTTTTCCACTGTTTTCATGTTTTGTGAGTCATTTTATAATTCACTCGTCACTGCAACTTTTTCTCACAATTAGTTTTTTTTCCCTCACAATTGTGAGTTTGCATTTCACAATTCTGACTTCTTTTTCTCAGAATTGCGAGATTTAAACTCACAATTGCAAGTTATAAAGTCAGAATTGGGAGATATAAACTTGCAAAACTGACTTTTTTTCTTGCAATTGTGAATTTAGTATGTGAGTTTATATCTCATATTTTTGACTTTTCTCAATATTGTGAGTTTATATCTCATAATTCTGACTTTATAACTCCCAATTTCAACTTTATATCACACAATTCTGAGGGAAAAAGTCAGAATTGTGAGATAAAAACTAGCAATCACCTTTTTGTGTTTGTTCCACACTTATTAGTATTCCAAAGTATTCTAAAGTATTTAGATTAAGTTACTAAACTTGAGTAATGTAACGAAATACGTTACAAATGAATATGAATGCGGTGACAGAAAATAATGTTGCAAATATGGAAAAATCGCCTTGATTTTGTTCATGACGTTTAGGAACGCAATACATTTCAAATACGTCGTTTGACTTCCAAAATGAAAGCCCAGACCTCTCTGGTGTTCTGTGTGCATTCACAGTTTTTTCTGCAACATGATTTTTTTCCTCCTAAGCTGGTCATGTGTTATCTCCTGAGTAATGTTCGGCGACACTGGATTAAAATAGTCAACTGCTGGAGATTACCCAAGCATACGCTGTAATCTGATTCCCTCTCACATGTTCATTCAGAATTCGATTGCCCGGACTCCAGCCTGTCTTGTTCGTTTTCTCGACCATAATGGATGGCCGCCGCTGCATCGTTGAGCCGTTGCCTCTAAATTGCATTGCGCTTAAAAACACACCAGTGAATGACAAAGATGCAACCTTTCAGCAGGGGTCATTAGACACTGACGGCCTGTCTAGCGAATAAAAAGCCTCTCAATGGAGGGAGTTATAGAGTGAAACCTATCCCTCTGCTTGGTAATGACTTAACACAGTCTTTCCTGAAGGTATGACCATTACGCATCTATTTTTAGCCTTCAAAAGCCATAACTCGCTCAGTGAATGAAACAAAATCTGTTCTCCCTGGGGATGCTGGAACTCAATTGCTCGAGTCTGAGGCAAACCGAGTAGGCGAAATTATGGGGAGTCTAGGGAAAAAATGGGAAGATTACTGAAATGTTTTATTTTTCATCCTCCACTTTTTTTCCTTTGGGATGATGGAAATTGCTTTGTCACCTTGTAATGCATTCACTGAATAGACCAATAAAATTACGCTTACCGTACTGGAAATGACGAGGACCCGACTCTGCGCCCGCCATCACGTCCTACTTGATAATGAAGCGCGGCTTTCTATTAAAGATCATCATGTCAGAACTTGCCGGTCATTTCTTCCCTGAACAAAAAAAAACACAAAAGTCCTGCAACATGCCATTATCAATCTCTATTATTAAGCAGAGATATAAATAATAGATACATATGATGCATCAAATAAATATAAACAGGGCCGTGACAACCATATTTATTGCAGCTTGATCTCATTACCATTCGCACATTACATTTATGTAAACATATGGATATATTGTCAGCATCTAAAATGCAAACTTTTGAAACTTTTTGGTACACTGTAAAAAAGGATTTTTCTTTCGTCAAATCAACTTTGATGATGAATGTGGTTCAGATAACATAATATTTAGAGTTTCTGTTGATTAAACCAATCGCCTTAACTCAAATGAACTCAATTTTAAGGCAACTAAATAACTTTAAGTTAAACCAACAATTCTTTTTTACAGTGTAACACTGTTTATTTTACACAGTTACAAATATGTGCTGAGTAATATTCATTAACTGCATGTACTTATTACTAGAGTAAGTACAATGTAACTACATTGCATACAACATACAATTTTGTTGCAATATATATATATATATATATATATATATATATATATATATATATATATATATAATATTGCAATATATGCTTTATATATAAAATTTACAGTTTTTTTTATTAATATCAGCGATTAAATAGAATAAAATCAACCTATTAATACTTCCATGAATTATATATTCTCTGAACCTATAAGGATTTGCAAAGATTTGTGATGCTGAGAATATGTTATTATTGTCTGTGCAAATGCTTAAAAATGCTCTCTGCAATTTACATACAAATATATGTTTTCTAAAGAGATCATGTTGGACGTCGAGTTTCAAATACGCCACAATAGATTAAAGAGATTGGATTATTACACTGCAGATTATTAGCTAATCCAATTTGACTTTTTAAGCATGTTATTTTTGGTTAGAAAAGCAATCAGGGAATGAAAAAAGGACTTTTAGCTGTAGGCAAGATCTCAAGTGACAATTAAAAAAATTTTTAAAAAATAATCCAAAGTACAGTTTCATGCATAGCCAGTAAATATATGTACGTATGACTTGTAAATGTTCTCTCTTGCCATTGTCATGTGCGACAAAAAGTTCATTTTGAACCCTGCGTGTAAGTCTTCATTCACAAGGTCATCAGTGAAATGCATACTTGTATTTTGATGACTACGATGTGCTACATTGTTTTAATTATTGATGGTGGAAATAGGAATCTAATGAAATTTCCATCATCTTGAAAGGAGAACTGTGTTTCGATCAAGAGCCATTTGTGTGCAGGCAAGTGCGGCAGGTCCAGAGTCAACAATATACTGTCATTAGCGTCGTTCTGTCCGTTGCTTCACTCTGATTTTCGGCGAGAGCGATTGACGGGTTAGTTTCTCACTACCGCGGAGCTCGAAGAGCAGTGACCATTTCAAAAAGGAAGGAAATGATAGACAAGCACACACTGGCACACTAGTCCCAGTTCATTAAACTGTGAGGAATTGGTTAATTCACTAATGTTGATATTGGTGTAGTTGTTATGCTATAGAGGAAGTTTGGTGCCATTTGAATTAGTGATAGACAGCCAACATTTGAAATTACTGGAATTTTTGATTAAAGGCACAATATGTAAGATTTTTGGATGCAAATATCCAAAAACCACTAGAATAGTGTCATATTTTGTTGACTTTTGTACACTGTAATGAATTACTGTAAAAAATTACAGCATTATTTTACAGCCGCTGGCTGTTGTTTAATAATACAGCATATTGCTGTAAACTGCAATGCATTCTGAGGTCACGTGTTGGTTTGACTCAAATTTACAGAATATTGCTGTGAATTGACCCTTTGTAATTTAAAAAAATACAGTTATTTACTGTAATCAGAGAATACAGGGAAATTCTGTAAATTAAATTACAGTAACACTACTGTAAATTTTACAGCAACCCTGCTGCCAGTATTATACTGTATAATTTACAGTAATATTTTAACAGTGTACTTACATTATCCCAAATGTTTCCAATAATGTTTAGATCCAGAGAAATAAGCTATTTTAAACAGGACACGGGCCGTGTCCGTAAGTCGCCTGTCAGTGGCATCATACTCGCGTTATACTCGGTTTTATTTTGTAGAAACCACGGAAAGACGCTTTAATAATATATTGTGTGTTTTATTAGACAAGGAAGCAACTGTTTGGATGCATTCACCAACAAAAAACTATATAGAGCATGGGTCTTCAACCGGGGTCCGCGACCCCTAGGGGGTCCGCGGCGGTATTGCAGGGGGTCCGTCAATTAATGTTTGATCACAAATAATTAAAAAAATAAAAATAAAACGTGTAAAAACATCACAAAGTCAAATTTAAATAAAATATATTTGATTTTACAAATAGTATTACATTAACAGCTTTAATAAAACCCTGACGTGATCTCATGATACTGTCAACGCAGACTATAATTTGAAAATGCTACTGGCTAATAATTTATATACAATTTAGCTCGCCAGAATGGATCGTTTGTAACACAGCTTAAAGTTCAGGTAAATGTATAATCGTTCACCTGATAGTAAAATTAAAATGTGAAGTTCTGTTTAAACACACCAACCCGACGTCCAAGAACTAGCGGCGAGAGTCCGAATCGCGAGATATAAAGTCTGAATCGCGAGCTATAAAGTCCGAATCGCGAGCTATAAAGTCCGAATCGCGAGCTATTAAGTCCGAATCGCGAGCTATAAAGTCCGAGTCGCGAGATATAAAGTCCGAATCGCGAGCTATAAAGTCCGAATCGCAAGCTATAAAGTCCGAATCGCGAGCTATAATGTCCGAATCGCGAGCTATAAAGTCTGAATCGCGAGCTATAAAGTCCGAATCGCGAGATATAAAGTCAGAATCGCGAATCGCGAGCTATAAAGTCCGAATCGTGAGCTATAAAGTCCGAATCGCGAGATATAAAGTCAGAATCGCGAGATATAAAGTCAGAATCGCGAATCGCGAGATATAAAGTCCGAATCGCGAGCTATAAAGTCCGAATCGCGAGATATAAAGTCCGAATCGCGAGCTATAAAGTCCGAATCGCGAGCTATAAAGTCCGAATCGCGAGCTATAAAGTCCGAATCGCGAGCTATAAAGTCCGAATCGCGAGCTATAAAGTCCGAGTCGCGAGCTATAAAGTCCGAGTCGCGAGCTATAAAGTCCGAGTCGCGAGCTATAAAGTCCGAGTCGCGAGCTATAAAGTCCGAATCGCGAGCTATAAAGTCCGAATCGCGAGCTGTTTGACATATTTTGTGTGGGGGGTCCCTGCTCCGTGTCTCGCTCATCTAAGGGGTCCTTGCCCTGAAAAACGTTGAAGACTCCTGATATAGAGTATATAACACGTTTAGTCTTATTGTTTAAATGTCATTTTCTTGATTATATTGATATGATATTCTAAGCGGTCGGCGAGCGAATGCACAGAGTAGCATTATAACATCATTTTCAACACACAAATATATCCAATACGATTAAACAACTCTGCTTTACCCCACACGCACTTGACCGGAAGAATTGGAAGCGGTGACTTCGGCATAATAAAAGTCCCGCTGCTCCCGAACCATGTGTCGCGCTACGCTACTGCTCTGCTTCATATTACAGTAACGTTAATAATCTCACCCATGAACGTGATTTCTGCCTGAGTACCGTCGGATTCTTTTCCCCTGCCTGTGAGGTGAAGACCACACGTCCCATGATTCCACGCTCAAACTCGGCGTCATCGAGCTACGCCTTTGTTTTGAATAGGCGACTTCTAGCGGACGAAAAACTACATATTGTGCCTTTAACAGAAGTGTTGTTTCCTTATTGTATCAGTTCCAAAATATACTGACACTCTTGTCAATGGATAATAAACCTGATCTGTTTTCAGATTTTTTTGGTGCAAATTTTAGATATTTTAGGCATATATATATATATATATATATATATATATATATATATATATATATATATATAATATAATATATATATATATATAATTGCAGTTTTATTTCCATTACTGAACATGGTTTTTTAAATTATTTATTTATTTTTATTTTTTTTATTACACACATACACAAATATATATATATATATATATATATATATATATATATATATATATATATATACAATAAAAAAATAAAAATTCTTAAAAATTAAAAATGTTAAAAATGCTTAAAGTCAAATTGGATTAGCTAATAATCTGAAATGTAAAATATAAATGAATATACTAATATATGTATTATATGTATATATTAGATGAAAAACAACTAAGTTTAAGTTAAAGTACTAAACTAAAAAAAAACTGAAATAAAAATAAAGCTAATATTCAAATGAAAACCCACAAAATTTAATATTAATAAATACTATATACAGTACATAATACTAAAATAATATTGGTGTACATCCAGAGACAGTAAATGGGCAAAAAGACTTTCTCATAGCATCATTTGCACCATCCTGTAAAAGAAAAACACATTATTTTAGTGTGATTTGAGCAAAAGGAGCTGGATGTATGCTATTATCTGATATCCGATTCAAAGAAACAAACATAAACAGATTTATTTTGTTCTGGGGAACAATTGAAGTCAACAGGAGCTGTATTTGTATGTCCGTATTCGAGTGGACATGGCGCGTCTTAAAGCAACTCTTTAATGTCTCATTTGTCCTTATTGAATTATGGATATATCAGCATTATATCAGCCATCTCGCTCTCTGCTAATGGCAGTGATGGCATATCAATCACAAGTTTTACAGTTTCTGAAGAAAATGTGAGCGCTACTTGGCTTGTTTATGATCGTCTGGTCTCCAGACGTGACTCTAGAAGTGTGATTGTTTTAGCACACTCAACAGTAACTTTATTATGCGTGTACTGAAGAGGTTTAGTCTGTGAGTGAGTGTAGCTGTGAGAGCAGCTCTACCCCGACTGACGCGCTCAATGCTGAAGAGCGTAGTGAGCTGGAAAAACAATGAGTCGATAAGGTGTCTCAGATGTGCCGTCAGGGATAGACACAGAGGACGGAGACCAGAGCTTAGTTCAATTTTAATGTAGCTATGTTTCCATCCGCCTATTTTTATGTGAATTTTTGTATGTTGCATAAAAAGGTTGGAAATGGAAATGCGCTTTTCTGTCGAAACTGAGGTGCATTAGACCAATTTCATCGCACAGCATGTCAAATGTTGGTTGAGTCGTTCTGAAACGCCTGAGCCAAAGTCAAAATGGTCGTGTATAATGACCTCTCAAAAGCGCGAACTCAAGATAACACGACAGCGGTTATCGTGTTTTGTCTTTGCGCTCTGAGGCATAAGTCAACTATAATGAATGAAAAAGAGCAGTAACTTCTTACAGATATTTTGCACCAATTTCAAAGGAAGTTACGATTTAGTGCACATGGGATTGGAAACACTGCTTTATCCGCAGAAAAAAAAATGCTGGGTTAAAAACAACCCAAGTTGGGTTGAAAATGGAAAAAACCCACCAGTTGGGTTAAATGTTTGCGAACCTGCTGGGTAGTTTTATCTAACTCAGCTGCTGTTTTAAAAATTAAGTTATATTGCTTGCTTAAAATGAACCCAGAATATGCTGGAAATGAACATTTATTAATAAGTTGAATGAAAAATAATTAAACAATAGACATTTATTGAATTGCTTGTTTTAAATAGGTGACTTCTAGCGGACGGAAAACTGCATATTGTGCCTTTAACAGAAGTGTTGTTTCCTTCTTGTGTCATTTCCAAAATATACTGACACTCTTGTCAATGGATAATAAACCTGATCTGTTTTCAGATTTTTTTGGTGCAAATTTTAGATATTTTATGCATATATATATATATATATATATATATATAATATATATATATATATATATATATATATATATATATATATAAAATTGCAGTTTTATTTCCATTACTGAACATGATTTTTTAAATTATTTTTTTATTTAAATTTTTTTATTACACACATACACAAATTAAAACGCAAGTTGGGTTGAAAATGGAAAAACCCACCAATTGGGTTAAATGTTTGCGAACCTGCTGGGTAGTTTTATCTAACTCAGCTGCTGTTTAAAAATTAAGTTATATTGCTTGCTTAAAATTAACCCAGAATATGCTGGAAATGAACATTTATTAATAAGTTGAATGAATAATAATTAAACAATAGACATTTATTGAATTGCTTATTGATAAATGTTCACCTTTTGATTATTATTGTTGTTTCTAGTAATTATAACTCTGATTTTTAATTTCCAAACTAGTTTGGGTTCATTTTAAGCCAGACATATAGTCATTTTTAATGAATAGTTGAGTTCAATAAAACCCAGCATGTTGGTTAAAACAACCCAATCGTTGAGTTTGTCCATTTTCAACCCAACTTGGGTTGTTTTTAACCCAGCATTTTTTAGAGTGTAGCTGTTGATTACACATTTTCACAGTTTTCAAATCTAGTTAAGTTTATGTAATATACTTTTATAACACTATACTTTGCTTTTTGTATTACCTTGGCAGTTAAGTACAAAAAATAAAAAAAATAAAAAATATTGACACTTCTGCAAAGATGTTTCTGACACAACGGCTGAGGGAGTGACCGCAAATATGACATCTCTCTCTTTTCTGATCACTTTAATACATTTCTCAAAATCGTTTCAATCTTTTGGGAATGCTACTGAGGATTTTCTTTTGCTTTCGGAGCAAAATTATGTTTGCTTTATTTGCTTAAAGTTCACCTAATAATGCCAACTTCCGCTTATGAGAACCCCATAAATCTGAAAAGGGCTCTTAGAAATAATATGTGACAGAGAGAATGAAAACACTATGGTTATCATCAAGAACCAGTTGCATAAAAATACTGGAACCAGATGATTTATGATGAGGTAGAAATACAAAGACAACATCTCGTTCTATTGCGTTGTTCTCTCTGGATGCATGCAAACTCTTATGAGCCAATTGACCGTTCGCAAAGACCCGCCCCCTTTAGTTACTGTTGCTATGTAAGTCATGCACTCTCATGCCACACATCATGTTCTCACGCAGTGAAAAATACATCCTGGAGCAAAGAGGACACTGACAACGCTTCGACAGACAACACAGAGCAGGTTACTTTTGATATGAAACAGTTCCATATTTAACATATCGTAATTTTTTAAAGAAATTTAATCAATACATAGAGTATAGTATTGTGACAGATCGCTGTAGCTCCTCGATCATCTCTTCATACTAGTTCATTTATAGCATCAAATAAACATGAATGAACATCAGAATGTTGTTTCAAGCGCGGAAAGACGTGAGGACACACAATTGTTCAAGTTCAAGTTCGCCAACGTCAATCTACTAACTCCCCCGACCGCTTTGACGGACAAAATTTGACGGACGGTTATGATTGGTCAGAACGCCTGTCAATCAAACTCCCGGAGAAGGGTCAAAAACAAAATTTGTTTGGTTAGGTGCTGGTTGAAGCAACAAAATGCATCTGTCTCTATTAACGACTGCTCAAAAAAAAAGTGTTTACATTGTGTTTTCAATGCTGAAAGTGGCAGCTGAGAAATTGCTATAAAGAAATGCTTAAAGATAGGATAGTAATGTACAGATCAGAGGTTCTCCGTAACGTGAATCGGGTTACCGGATACATCAGCACGACGTGAGTGTCGAGGGTTAACTGCCGTAATCTGTGTGGGGGGGCTCTTAAGTATTTAACATGGGTATCTTTCCTATCTGGAACTCGAGAAGAGTCCGGAAACGTACGTAGAGTCTCTTAAGTGCTATCGCTTTAAAAATCTGCGTGTTATTGCTTTGACAACGAGTCACACGAGTCTACTGCATTACCACAACACGCCTCTGTAATGAGCGGCAGAGAGTGAAAGATGGAAAAACAGAAGAAAGTGAGAGAGAAGAAAATTGTTCCTTGAATTTCATCACAGATCACAGACTGATGACTGTAATTTTACTGGTAAGGTGTGTAATTTCTGTCACTAGCAGCAAAATTGCAAAAATAATAGCCACCCCAGATTCATGCCATTGGTGGAGCCCAGTGTTGTTATGTCTGCTTGTGAAAGAAATTGATCACACTTTACCTTTAAATCGCAGCCACACAAAGTGCACTCCTCACATTTAAAGGGACAGTTCACACCAAAGTGTAAAATCTGAGATCATTTACTCACCCTCATGTCCTTCTAAAATGACATGATTCTCTTTCTTCCATCAAAAAAGGAGTTTAGCTGAATTTCTGATCTGCTTCTCTAATCTTAATGAAATTAGATACACTCAAAAAAATATTTGAGGCTAAACATTAGTTTTATGTAATTTAATTACATAGCAATTTTCCATCCATTTGGATTACATAGTTTTAGCATAAACAAACTAATAAACTTAATGTGATTCATATTTGTCAGTCATATGTAAATGAAATAGGTAAGATTTATGTAATAGTTCACAGGTTAATGAACACTGTTTAGTGGTCATGTTTGTGCACACTACTGAGTTAAAGTAGCATTGAAGCAGTGTGAGAGTTAAGGAGATCATTAAGTGATGATTGAGCATTAATGATGAACACCTGCTGTTAACAAGCAGAATCACTGAAGGACAGAGAAACACAAGAACTACAACTGAAGATAAAAGACATTTAATCTCTCACTATTCATATACTCAACTATTACATAAATCTTACCTATTTCATTTACATATGACTGACAAATATGAATCACATTAAGTTTATTAGTTTGTTTATGTTAAAACTATGTAATCCAAATGGATGGAAAATTGCTATGTAATTAAATTACATAAAACTTATGTATAGACAGAAATGTTTTTTTGAGTGTAGAGCTCAAGCACTCTCCGTGTCTGAAAAGGACAAAACCCCCATAAAATATCATAAACATAGTCCATAGAACTTTTCAAGCCATGTAAACCCGAATAAGTTGGGCGAACTCAAAAAATTAGAGTTTTTTTTTTTTTTTTTTGGTATTCAGTGACATCGTACATACATTAAGATGTTCCCAATTTTAAGTAAGCATGACTATCAAGTTCGAATAAGTTGGGCGAACTCAAAAAATTAGAGGTTTTTTTTTTTTTTTTGGTATTCAGTGACATCGTACATACATTATGATGTTCCCAATTTTAAGTAAGCATGACTATAAAGTTTTGAGTTTGAGGTACTCATGCATGTTAATTGCTCCGACCTTTAAGTACTGAGTTCGCTAACTCATACATTTAATTTTATTAATTAACTTTTTTATTTTGAATTCTGTCTAAACAAACGAGTTATTTACTTCACTGTAAACTCTAATTAGTTGTCAGAACTCAAAAAAATGAACTTTAGCATCCTTGTTAGCGCACCCGCCTCCCATACCGGAGATGCCAGTTCGAGTCCCACTCGGAGCAGGAGCAGAGGCGTTACACATTTACACACTGAACTGGCATTAAAGCTGCATTTTAAACACACACTATTGCACATGACGGCTCTGATATGCCAGACTCTGTGGATTAGAGGTGACTTTCAGCATGGTACTGGATGGAAGGAGATCTCTTCATTCAACTAGTGTTTGTCCATCTGCCTCTGCTCTGAATGCCCAGACACACGGGGATCCCAGCCAGACGCGCCAGGTACAAACTACTGCTGCGACGTAAAAGAAGAAATAAAACATTATATGACAACCGGAACCATAAAGAAACAAGTTTTTTGCAATTCCATTTTGTGACACAAAAATGCAGAAATTAGGGTTATTATCGCTAAACAAAAATAAATATTAACTTAAAATAGAATATTAAAAACTTAAACTTATTTTACTTCTTATTAATTTTCATTTAGTTTAGTTGAAGTACTAAAATAACTAAAACTATAAAACTACTTACTACTTATTTAGAGAAACGCTCAACAAAATTACTAAAATTCTATCTGAATTTCAAGTGAAAAAAAGAAAATATAAAGATAAAATAAATTCAAAATATTAACAAAAACTATAAAAGTAGATCAGTGATACTAAAATAATGGCTTTAAAACTTTTTTTTAATGAAATGTTTTAAATTTTTGTATTTCCACTACATATATATATTATACTGTACATTTTATCTTTTTATATATGTATATAAATATATTTAAATTTCAACAAAACATCAAAACATCTATAGAATAAATGGTAAAGGTAAGTGTTTTTTTCACTTTTTTTGCATAAAAACCTGTTAAAAAGCACAACATTTGCATAAACATTTATTATATTATTACTATATATATATATATATATATATATATATATATATACATAAAAAGTTATATTATTCTATACTATATAATTCTATATTTATATATATATATACATAAAAAGTTATATTATTCTATACTATATAATTCTATATTTATATATATATATACATAAAAAGTTATATTATTCTATACTATATAATTCTATATTTATATATATATATATATATATAAATAAAGACTTATCTGTGTCTCAGGATGTAACTGTTCCTCTTGACCTCTTTCCCTCAACTTTACCTGCATCAAGACACTAGATCTTTGCGTATCACATCTCTGTCACAATGTCTGCGGTGTAAGAACGTCTGCCGTATCTTTTATCCCAGTCATGACGCGAGACACTTTACTAGTGATTAATTACACACACTTTACCATGTGTAGCACCATCAAGTTAATGGCACTAAACACACAAGAGACGCAGTTCAGTAATGTTTAGAACATAATTATCTTCCATTGTTGCTGATGAATCGTGTAAAACACAGTCTGCACCTGTAAAAAACATGACATCAGTATTAGATTCGATGAATTTGGTGACATTAGTCGGTTTGTGTCACTCTAACACACCGGTTTGAGAACATTTAAATATATATAGAATATATTATAGATTAAAATATGAAAACTCTTTAAATTTATGTCCTCATGCGAGTTAAATATCAATCTTTCACTAAGCAATGACTAATTTTCTTGTCAATCATCAGGAAATCATTAATGAAGTTATAGTTCTGAAAATCTGGTGCATAATTAGCTGTATAAAAATACTTAAAAGGTTCAAGCGTGACCCTGTTTAGTTAGTTGTAGAGCAGTGGTACGAGGCGTGACTGACCTGCAGTGTTGCACAAAAATGTCAAAATGACAGAATAGCGAGTGGATACACGATCTGCATCCTTGTTGCATAATTCATTAGAGAAAAAGGCATCATAGTGTCATTAGTGACTGGAAATGTCATGAAACACAAACGTCAAGAATTGAACGCTATAAATAATTCATTTGTAAGATTGTAAATGGGCATTTAAATCAGATTTGACTGAATGCATCACAATCTCTACAAAAATGGCGAACGTTGCAAAGGGGTGCAATTACTCTTTTTTACATTTACATCATTCTTTACTGTGTAATGTTGCTGTTTGAACATGAAAAAGGTTAAAAAGCTCAAAGTCCCTCCAGCGGGAGTTCTTCTCTATATTAGTGTCTGTTTGTGAACTCCCTGAAACGCCTCCATTGTAGTGTTGAGTTTTCCTCCGGGAACGAACACTTCACAGTATTCCTCATTTACATAACTCCCACCCAAGGCGTACGCTAAATAAAGGGGTGGAGCCTGGTTCAGTTAGTTAATTACAGTTATGATTAGGGGCGGGACGCGCTCGAAGCGGTTAACTAATCCCAACACATTGACCAATCAGAGCAACAGGGTTGGGGAGTAACGAAATACAAGTAACTCAGTTACGTATTTAAAATACAACATTTGAGTCACTATATTTCAGGACAGTTACATTTTAAATGGGTGGTAATCAGATTACAGTTACATCTGAAAAGTGTTTTAGATTACCAAAGTGATTACTTTGAGTTTTAATGTCATTTAAACAGCGATTGGTGATTCTCTGACTCTGACCGTCTGAAAAAGACGAGTTCAGTTTCATCAACATTTTAATACTTTTTAGAGGATCATAAAAATGTTGTTATTTTTATTTAGTTCTGTCCTGAACAAGACAAAATGACTGAATTTATAATGGAATTTCCCAAATGTCAACTGAACTGTCCTGTCATGACCTGATGATCCACGACTGTTTTCATGTTTGTGAGTCATTTTATAATTCACTCGTCACTGCAACTTTTTCTCACAATTTCTTTTTTCCCTCACAATTGTGAGTTTGTGTTTCACAATTCTGACTTCTTTTTCTGAGAGATTTAAACTCACAATTGCAAGTTATGAAGTCAGAATTGGGAGATATAAACTTGCAATACTGACTTTTTTCTTGCAATTGTGAATTTAGTATGTGAGTTTTGACTTTTCTCAATATTGTGAGTTTATATCTCATATTTTTGACTTTCCTCAATATTGAGTTTATATCATAATTTTGACGTTTCTCAATTTTATGAGTTTATATCATAATTCTGACTTTTCTCAATATTGTGAGTTTATATCTCATAATTCTGACTTTATAACTCACAATTGCAACTTTATATCATGCATCTGAGGGAAAAAGTCAGAATTGTGAGATAAAAACTTGCAATGACCTTTTTTGTGTTTGTTTCACACTTATTAGTATTCCAAAGTATTCTAAAGTATTTAGATTGAGTTACTAAACTAGAGTAATGTAACGAAATACGTTACAAATGACTTTTTAAAGCATGTATTTTGTAATCTGTAGTGAAATCCATTTTAAAAGTGACCCACCTTTCAGAAGGAGGAGCTTCATAGAGACAGGACCTAAACCGGGATGCGTTTCCCATCGTTAGCCAACTAACATCGCAAGCTCTGTCGTTACCAACATAATTCAACGATTTGATGTTTCCCTGAAACCACAGTTCAAACGAACATTCGCAAACTCCATCGCACACTTGTGTGGTTGGAACGACAGCTCTCGATCTGTGTTGAGTTTCTTGGACTTCTTGAGCAGAACTCGCATTAAGTACAATGTATATCTTTTATTTCGAATATATACAAATGTCATTTACATTTTAGTTTGTTGAGAGATTTCAAGCTCCGTTTTTGAAGAGTGCGCATGTGAGCCTATGATTGAATCAAATTAAAGCAAAATAACTGAGAAAAATGAGTGATTCCTCAGATGCTATGTCTGTAATTTATTGCAAAAGTAATCTAACTGATTCATATAAACAAGTTATTGCGTGACGTCATTCACCAATATGGCCGAACATCAGGTTTGGGACGATACGGTTTCGGGAAACGACTTGCTAGATGATTTGTTCAACGACACATCGTATTATAGCAGTGAAGCAGTGAGTTATGTTGTTGTACAGGAAACACACGTTACTGACAGACTGGGAAGAGAGGAGCTGCAACAATGGAGAATATGTGAACAATGATGTGTTTTTTTCAAGTAATATAAATAAAACCTATTTTATTTGAGCCCAAAAACAAAATCAAGATTTTGTAAAAGGGCACAACATGGACTCTTTAAAGCTGCAATATGTAATTTTCATGTCCACTAGAGGGCGCCTATTCAAAACGAAGGCGTAGCTTGGTGACGCCGAGTTTGAGCGAGGAATCTTGGGACGTGTGGTCTTCACCTCACAGCCGGTGGAAAAGAATCGAGCAGAAATCACGTTCATGGATGTGATTATTAACGTGACTGTAGTGTGAAGTGGAGCAGGAGCGAGTGTTGTGGAGCTGAACGAGACGATTGATCATGAGAGACGAACGACACACGCCTCGAGAGCAGCGGGACTTTTATTATGACACAGTCGCCGGCGCCGCTTCCGCTTTTCCGGTCATGAGTTTGAGGAAACGCAGCTCTGTTTATCACATTAGATTCATTTGAGTGTTATAATGTTACTCGGTTAAAATTGCGAATTTCTTACGATTTACAAATGCACAAACATTCGGGATATTGTAAGTACTCAACTGATCGACCAGCGGTTTTTGGATATTTTACTCCAAATATTTTACACATCGCAGGTTTAAATACTGATGATTTTACTATAGCATTAATGTTTAGTGCACTTTTTAAAACTGACCTAATATTTTCATATTTCTATGGAGCCCCACACATGGCATGCAGGGAAAAAAAAAAATCTTTTTATAATCATTTTACTAAGTCGTTCCTTCGATTTACTAAATCGCATGCATGATTTACTATTTCGATCCCTCGATTTATAAATCTCGAGCCAACCATTTTTGTAGTCCTTTTCTGCATGTCATGTGTGGGGTTCTGTTTATTCCAAACTGGTTAGAGACCAAAAAAAAAAAATCTAAATGTCTTTATGGATGCCTGCTCTGAATGGTCCCGCTCCAGCACCAGCTACAGGAGTTATATTTAGTCGGACAGCCAGCGTGCTGCTAATGAAGGCTACCAACGGCTTCCTTCCAGACAGAGGCAGTGAGAGACATTCGAACAGTCTGAGCTCGACAGACACTTATGTTGAGCAGTGAGAATCTTTGATCCGTCTGCAAACAGCACATCAGTTTTCCTCCCTGAAGAAGAAAGCGAGAGGGTTTGGTTAGGACGGTTGAGTTTGTGAACACACATTGTTCATGAGGTCCTTCATAAGAGCTCAGACGCTGAGGGGGGAAATCAGTGTGAACGAATTACAGTCCGAGTTACGAGTAAGCAGTCTGGCATATTTACAGAGAAAGTAGCTATGGTGCATTGAAAAGAATGAAAGAAATCATTTAAATACTAAATACAGTGCTATTGTATACTAGAGTAGATGGATACATTGATCAAATGCCTTTAATGTGAAAAAAAAAGATATAATCTTAAAAAAATAGATATTATATCACAGGGTTGGGGAGGAACGAAATACAAGTAACTTAGTTACGTATTTAAAATACAAAATTTGAGTAACTGTATTTCATGACAGTTACATTTTAAATGGGTGGTAATCAGATTACAGTTACATCTGAAAAGTGCTTTAGATTACCAAAGTGATTACTTTGAGTTTTAATGTCATTTAAACAGCGATTGGTGATTCTCTGACTCTGACAGTCTGAAAAAGTTAAGTTTCATGTTTTCCACTGTTTTCATGTTTTCTGATAGTTGTTTGTGAGTCATTTTATAATTCACTCGTCACTGCAACTTTTTCTCATAATTTTTTTTTTTTTTTTCCCCTCACAATTGTGAGTTTGTGTTTCACAATTCTGACTTCTTTTTCTCAGAATTGCGAGATTTAAACTCACAATTGCAAGTTAAAAAGTCAGAATTGGGAGATCTAAACTTGCAAAACTGACTTTTTTTCCTTGCAATTGTGAATTTAGTATGTGAGTTTATATCTCATAATTCTGACTTTTCTCAATATTGTGAGTTTATATCTCATAATTCTGACTTTTCTCAATATTGTGAGTTTATATCTCATAATTCTGACTTTTCTCAATATTGTCAGTTTATATCTCATAATTCTGACTTTTCTCAATATTGTCAGTTTATATCTCATAATTCTGACTTTTCTCAATATTGTGAGTTTATATCTCATAATTCTGACTTTTCTCAATATTGCGAGTTTATATCTCATTTATTTTTACTTTTGTCAATATTTTCAGTTTTTATCTCATAATTCTGACTTTTCTCAATATTGTGAGTTTATATCTCATAATTCTGACTTTTCTCAATATTGTCAGTTTATATCTCATAATTCTGACTTTTCTCAATATTGCGAGTTTATATCTCATTTATTTTTACTTTTGTCAATATTTTCAGTTTTTATCTCATAATTCTGACTTTTCTCAATATTGTGAGTTTATATCTCATAATTCTGACTTTTCTCAATATTGTCAGTTTTTATCTCATAATTATGACTTTTCTCAATATTGCAAGTTTATATCTCATAATTCTGACTTTATAACTCGCAATTGCAACTTTATATCACGCAATTCTGAGGGAAAAAGTCAGAATTGTGAGATAAAAACTATCAATCACCTTTTTTGTGTTTGTTCCACACTTATTAGTATTCCAAAGTATTCTAAAGTATTTAGATTAAGTTACTAAACTTGAGTAATGTAACGAAATACGTTACAAATGACTTTTTAAAGCATGTATTTTGTAATGTGTAGTGAAATATGTTTTAAAAGTAACATACTGTTATATCATATCATATCATTTGCACCACTAGTATAGATAATCTCTAGTTAACTGGAACTGCATCTGGTTAATAAATAAGAAACATTTTTTTGCACAACTGTTTAGTAAAGTTGTCCTGTAGAGCCACTTATATTTCCATCATGGTCTTTTCCCACAAGCAGAACAAGATTTTGTTGAAGTGTTTAACATAAGCAGGATTTAAGCATTGTCATTTTCAGGTACTTTTTCAGACCATCACAGTTGTTCTAAAGAGCATTTACTATTTCTTAAACATACATTATGCATTCATAAACTCATCCTGCAGTTATTTACTGTAAGTGAACTGCATAAAACCTATATGTGATAGCAGGTTTGAGCAGTAAATGTTTTGTAAAATGAACTTGCTTCATGTGATAACATCTAAATTAAACCGTTTCATTCAAGTCAGTTATTTAATATGACTGAATCTACCTGAAATCACTAAGTTACACCAACAACAGTCAGATCGGGTAGAAGTATAAAAGTAACGATACATCAAATGAAAATTGCTCATTTTTATTTTTAAATTTAATAAAAAATATTTTATTTATGATGCTCTACATATCGGGAACCATATCGGCCGATATATGTTCATTTGTAATGTTATCATTATCGGCCTGATAAGAAAATTTGCCCGATATATTAAAGCCGATAAATAATGCGTTATTTCCTTCAGCTGAGACACTTCAGATGCGCACTGCTCCCAATTTTGGTTATGAATTGCTTGAAATATGATTGAATTCACTTCAAAAAAGAAAATACAGTTAAGTGCGACAAGTCTGTCATTTAGGCTGCGTAAAATTATAATAAGAACATTATAATCGTGTGCGTCGGACATGGATTTTAATGGCGAGACATTTGTTTTTTTATAATCAGGCTCTCAAAAATTACATAAAATTTGGGTTTCGATTCATCGGATTATCGGCTTTCAAATATAAAGAATTATCGGTTATCGGTATTGGCCGAAATGTTCATATCAGTGCTTCATGGAAACATTTATTGTTAATTTTCTAGAATGATTCTCTAAAATAATTTTAGATAGCACCTTCTATTCAGTAAATCTGACTGAATTTGTGTGCGCTATAAAACAGGCATAATGTTACATAATGTGGCTATTTCCAGTCTAAAACGCATTGGCGTTAGGACATCTTGGATGAAATCATTTTGTGATTGTATCTTCTCATCGACAGGACATGACGTTCTTCATGTTCGGAGGATTTTAAGAGCACTTCTCCTCTGCACGCTCATTAGATTATACTGAACACGTAGATTCAATTACATTTGAGGAGAGTCGCCGCAGAATATTGCACACCTCATTTGATCCATTTTTCTTGCCGGTGTTGTTAGAAGTATTAATGATACCTGCTGGTGCCGGAGACGTTGATGTACTGCTCGGGATGCAGGAAATGCTTAGTCCAGCATGTTCAAGAAGAACCCTAGACCATCCCCAGCTTGTGTCCCATATGAGCTTCGGCGCTGTGGAAGAAAAGCTGATATATTGGGCTCCTGCTGGGTGTGATTGTGGCCATGAGGGGTGAGGAGGGTCTGAAAGAGAGAAAGAATAGTGTGAAGATTTCAGTGCGTCGCTGCTGATAATACAACGCCATTTATAATGTTACAAAAGATTCCATTTCAAACGTTCTATTCTGACACAAAAATATCATGCAACTCAATAATAAATGTTTCTTGAGCAGCAAATCAGAATGATTTCTGAGGCATCAAGTGACACTGAAAGCTGGAGTAATGATGCTGAAAATTCAGCTTTGATCACTGGATATAAATGGCATTTTAAACTATAGTCACATAGAAAGCGGTTCTTTTAGATCGTCATAATATTTCTGTTTTTATCGTATTTTTAATCCATTTATTTCAAAATCACTAAAAATCTTACTGACCCCAAACTTTTTATCAGTAGTATATATGCTAATAAATAACTTGATCTTGAACTTGGATTTTAACTAGTTAGTACATCAGCCAGGCCAAATAAAGATTATCCGTTCCCCTCCAAAAAAAAAAATCCCTGGAAATATCAGGGACTTTTAAAATGGTGATTAAAATTGTGATGTTGTGAGGCTGTAGAACATCTAATCTTTAATATAACAACAAGAAGGATTACGTTAACGGAGACAATAACTGACAATGAACAGAAAACTGGAACTTAAATACACAGATGATGACTACTAACACAGACAAGATACAGACATGACAGAACTACCCCTTAGAAAGGCGCTTCCTCACGCCGTGACAGAAACAGTTCATGATGAGGAAAGAGGGCGGAGGCTCCTGTGGAGGGCGGGGACTTGGTGACGGGCAGCTTGGTGGCGCTGACGGTGGGAGGATCCAGGGCGGAGTCTTGACTGAGGAGGCGGACTTAGCAGTGGACGGACCAGGGTGTCATCGCAGACATCGCGGCGACAGGGACTCGGATGACCGGGATGACGATAAGCTGAGCGAGGACGTCGGGGAGGTCGGAGGAAGGGGAGGAGCCGGATGATGCCGTAGGGGTGCAGGGTGTAGGTGTAGCCAGAACCTTGGAAGACACATAAATAGGGCTGCATGATTTATCGCGATAAAATCGCACGTGATTTGGCAAAGGCTGCGATTATTTAATGCGCAGCTTGTCAGAGCTGTACGCCTCTGTGAATGCTTCTCCATTTGAAAGCCAGAGGGCGCTCTTGTGCAAACTCAAAATATGCCCTGGCGCAGAAGAAGACAACACGCGTCATATAACTGTTATCGCTTCGATTGATTAAACATGACTAATAAACACCTTATTCTGTGTAAGAAGCCTCATCATCTCACAGAAACTCAACCGTCGTTATGAAGTGAGTTTGGAGTAAAAACATGCTATTAAATGTTGTGTTTTGTGGGACAAGATGTTAATAAATGCTTCTCATGTCTGGAAAGATGTTTGACGCGCGTTGCTTTTTCAAATGGACATTATAAGCGACTCAAACTCGCAGTGCTTTCAGATGGATTAACATTTGGAGTCATACTTCACTGACAAGCTGCGCATAAAAAAATAATTGCACTAGGAATAATCTCGTTCAAGTTTTTTTGTGACGATAAACGGTATCGTTTTCAAAAACTTGCACTTTGAATCCCATTTTCAAAAGTTTCCATTTTAAGCCCCCCGAATCGCCGTTGTCGTGTAAATAAATGGAAAAACGCATAAAAAAAAGAGAAACTTTTCAGTTTTTACTTGAAAATGGTGTCGTTTAAACTCCCCTTAGCTAACGATAATAATTCTGGTTCACAGATTGTGTTTGCAGTATTTTTTGAATACACTCGTTTTTATCCATTGCGTTCCTGTCTCTGCCACAAAAAGTGTTTTTAAGACACCATATCAAATTCAAACATTCAGGGTCATCGTCTCACAGAAGCTCAACTGTCGTTATGAAATGAGTTTGGAGTAAAAACATGCTATTAAATGTTGTGTTTTGTGGGACAAGATGTTAATAAATGCTTCTCATGTCTGGAAAGATGTTTGACGTGCGTTGCTTTTTCAAATGGACATTATAAGCGTCTCAAACGCAGTGCTTTCAGATGGATTAACATTTGGAGCCGTACTTCACTGACAAGCTGCGCATAAAAAAATAATCACACCAGTGTGGCAGACGACATCTAGGGAGAAGGGGGTGTGGTTGGCTACGTATAAAGATCAGCGGTAGGAACGAGAATAGTAAGTGTGTTTGTTTCTGGCCAGCAGAAATACATCAGTACTCTTGTTGTTTGGGGCGCAAGAGGTTCATGTGGATGCTCTGGGATCACGGAGATGGGTATGAGTTTATTTGAAACTGAATGTTTTAATGTGTTTGTTTTAGATAAAATAATAAAGATGCTTAATGTATGCGTTTCAGTCCCATGGAGTGTACTCCGTTATTCGCGAGGTGCATGTGCCGTCTTTTGGATCTCAGATAGGTACGAAGTTGTACAAAAATGTTTTAATGGGTGTTTGTCTTGATGATAAATAATAGTTATTTGAATGTGTTTCAGCTGTACGGAGCCCATTTGTTGCTCTTGTTATAGTTGAGTTTTTCTTTTTTTGGTTTGAGGGTTTAGGTTTGGTTATGTTGTCTAGTCCGCCCAGGTACTTTAATAAGGAATGGCAGGTTGGGCGGACTAGGGTTTTTTGTTTTCTTTCGTTTGTTTGTATTTTGTTTATAACTAGCTCATCCTTTGTTAAGACCTTACCGACTCATCAGCCAGTGGCACATATCCAACAAACCGTCCCATACCGGTGTGATCAAAAAGATCTTAAACTAGATGGAACTGGATTAAATATTTTGACTGTTGTGATTCCAAATAGGTTTAATGACCCGTAACTCTGCCTGAGTATCGGACAAGTGTTCACCCCGACTAAGCCTGGTTTCTCCTGAGGTTTTTTTCTCCATTTGTTGGAGTTTTGGTTCCTTGCCGCTGTTGCCTTTGGCTTGCTTGGTCGGGGACACTTGATATTCAGCAGTGTTTTTGATATGCCTGCATTGGCGCCGTTGTATGCGAACTGAGCTGAGCCGGACGATTACGTCACTGTTTTCTGCAGTGCTGATATACATAAATTAACTAGACTAATAACTATTGATATTTGCAACGGAATGAATCAATAATATATAGAATAAGCTGCACAATGACACCATTTTCTTATTAATGTAAAGCTGCTTTGCCACAATTTGCATTGTAAAAAGCGCTATATAAATAAAGATGACTTGACTTGACTTGTTTGTATTTTGTTTGTTTCCCCCATTGTTTGTGTACTTTGTAAGCGGACCATCAGCTTAGTATGTAAGCAGAGTTGAGCTATTTTTGCGCCTAATTTGTTTATGAATTGCGTGATTTCACAAGGTTTATTTTTGGTATTAATTTATTGAATGGTTTTTTTGTGATTTATTTTGCTTTCCTTTGGAATGGTTTGATGCTCAACTCTTGCTTGTCTGACTTATGTGTGTGTGTCCTGCTTAATTGTTATGTAAGCCATCAGTACATTTTGGGGATTTATTTTTTTGAATGTTTTTGAATGGAACACTGGGAAGAGTGTTTAAGCAATAATCTCGTTCAATGTTCAATGTTATTTTTCGTATAACAATGCGATAAAATGTGCGGTCCCACACATAATTCACATGCCGTCACCGTTTTCACGCTTTTTTTGTGATATCGTTTTCAAAAACTTGCACTTTGAATACCGTTTTCATTTTAAGCCCCCAAATCGCCGTTGTCGTGTGAATAAACGGCAAAACACATTAAAAAAAGAGAAACTTTTCAGCTTTTACTTGAAAATGGTGTTGTTTAAACTCCCCTTAGCTAACGATTGTGTTTGCAGTATTTTTTGAACACACTCGTTTTTATCCATCGCGTTCCCGCCACAAACAGTGTTTTTAAGACACCATATCAAGTTCAAACATTCAGGGTCTGAGGACAGATCTGTTTGTATGATATATTATATTATGTCAGCCACAAGCTTTCATATGGGCTCCCAAACATTTTAATAATCCTTTCATCACTAAAGGGGCTTTGGGAGTGGACTGAATGAGAAAAAAGAAAAAAAGAGAACATTGCCGTCCATGTGGACAAATTCATTGAGCCTGTCATGCCCTGCTAAGTCCCTGCCGCGTCCCCGTGGGCCGGGCTGCAGAAAAACAGCAGTTGAACAGGACTAAGCCTGCAGAGAGAGGCGCGGGCTGCGACCTCTGACCTCCGGGTCTGATTCACCGCATTTATCCATGATCACACCCTCCAGCTCAGGATAGGGTCTCTCTCTCTCCATCTTTTCACTGGTGCCTTCTCACATTGTTTCTGTGTTCGAGGTTGTGGAGCTGGAGAGGGTATTTCAGTACCAGAGAGCAGATGAAAGCTGCCATCACCTCTTCACTCCTTCAGGTTCAGCTCCTAAATCTCACCTTTTCCCGCTGTATTGTGCAAATTATGCTTCAGTCCGTCTGCTTTGAAGACGAAAAGTGCATTTTGAGGGGTCTAATTATGTTCTGTTGTGTTTTATCCTGCAACTATCATTTACACTGATTATAAAAGGTAATAGTTTGCGGTAATGCACTGCGAATGTCATGAAGAAAAGTGCTTTGAAAAACTATTGGCTGTTATCATTAAATACACTTTAAATTATTTTTACATTTTTTATTCCAAAAACCCTTCCGCTCGATTGAGAAAAGTTGCATTTAGTCAATGCACTGGCAATAAAAACTGAAGCCTGATATATGATGATAAAATAAAACATTAAATAAAAAATAAAAAAAATAGAGAAAGGTTGTATTAATGCATTGACAGCAATGTTGAAGCTTATTGTTATGTGTATCACTATTCGTTTCTTTGATAATATTTCATCGCATAAGACCAAGTAGTATTTAATTAGGTTTGTTAACATTAGTGGATGTTGTGTAGGGATGGGCATATCGATGCCGCAGTATCGATATATCGACACTCTTATGTGTCATATGTGGATGTAATTTGCCTTTAAGTGTAATATATATATATATATTTAACTTTAGATTTCTTTTGAAAAATCGCATACACATTTAAGAAATAAGCGGTATCGGTATCGATATCGGTAAAATTATACCCAAAAATATCGGTATTGTATCGGATTTAAAAAGTCAGGTATCGCCCATCCCTAATGTTGTGTTAAATCAATGAAATTTTTCGGAGAGGAGCGTAGTAGCATGTTAATCTTTGACACGGAGAGCATTTTAAACTTAATGACTAAACGCATTGTTATAAAATGCTGTTGCAGATGAACTATAATGTGGATAACATTTAATAAATATTTTTTCGCCGGGTTTAACCGCTATGCTTAACCCTCGGTCTCGCACCTCCGGCATGTTTGTAGTTCTTTTAACACTTTTTATTTGTGTATGTAGTTCTAATCCAATCCTCATCCAAAGTGGAATGGGTTGTGGGCAACATTAGCCATTAAGAGTGCGCACGGATCTGCACTTCGGATTCTAACCGGAAAAAGTAGACCATCCGGGTGTCTTTGGAATACTCCATACTTCGATTTGGTACTATTTTTGAGTACTATTTCGGATGAATAGCTTGGAACGCAGCATATGATAAATATTTTTTTAACAGTCACTTGTCGCCACCTACTGGTGTAACGCTGTAATTGATACGGTCGTTATTTAAATGGCCAAGTTGCTTTCTAACGGTGATCTACTCGCTTTTATCTCAGTTCTTCTGTGATAATATAATAATAATAATTCGTTACATTTATTTAGTCCTTTTCTGGGTACTCAAAGCACATTACATATGGAAGGGGGAATCTCCTCAACCACCAGCGATGAGCAACATCCACCTGGATGATGCGACGGCTGCCATATTGCGCCAGAACGCCCACCACACTCCAGCTGATTGGTGGAGAGGAGACAGTGATGAAGCCAATCAGTGTACGGGGATGATTAGGAGGCCAATTTGTGGGCAAGGATGTCGGGGTTACACCCCTACTATTTTCGAAGGACATTCTGGGATTTTTAATGACCACAGAGAGCCACAGGACATCAGTTTAACTTCTCATTTGACTATAATATGAAATAATAACACTGCGTTCACAGGGCTGGGTATGTTACTTTTCAAATGTATTTCACTACAGATCACAAAATACATGCTTTAAAAAGTCATTTGTAACGTATTTCGTTACATTACGCAAGTTTAGTAACTTAATCTAAATACTTTAGAATACTTTGGAATACTAATAAGTGTGGAACAAACACAAAAAAGGTCATTGCAAGTTTTTATCTCATAATTCTGACTTTTCCCTCGGAATTGCGTGATATAAAGTTGCAATTGTGAGTTATAAAGTCAGAATTATGAGATATAAACTCACATACTAAATTCACAATTGCAAGAAAAAAAGTCAGTATTGAAAGGTCATATTTCCCAATTGTGACTTTATAACAACTATCAGAAAACATGAAAACAGTCGAAAACATGAAACTTAACTCCTCTTTTTCAGAGTGTCAGAGTCAGAGAATCACCAATCGCTGCTTAAATGACATTAAAACTCAAAGTAATCACTTTGGTAATCTAAAACACTTTTCAGATGGAACTGTAATCTGATTACCACCCATTTCAAATGTAACTGTAATGAAATACAGAGACTCAAATTTTGTATTTTAAATACGTTACTAAGTTACTTGTATTTCGTTCCTCCCCAACCCTGTGTGTTGATATGAATATAATAACACTGTGTGGTCAACACTGGGTGTTTGTTTAGCTATACGTTACATGACAACTGCTCTCTCTGGATCAGCCAGCGCCAATACAGATTTGAATGTTCTATACTGTGATTTTGTCAAATGGATATAGCCGAAACGTTGTAGTTTATGAATGAGATCGAGTGGGTGACTGAATCAATTGTGCAGATCTTCTTTGAAATGAAACCATTTTTTGCTGATTTGATTCTCCATTTCATGCTCATGATTTGGCAGTTTAAACTCTCAGACACATGTGTCTTCATTATGTTAGATGTGGTCCGGACAGCTGACGATGGGTGGGAACAGATCCAAATGAACCTGAAATGAACCAAATGAATCAGTTAGTGCTTTTGGAAGTTAAACATGTCTTCATCTTCCTCTTGTAGGCTCAGACTTCCAGTGCAACACTCACATCATCCCAGTGAAGAACGAGGAAGGAGTCGTGATGATGTTCATCTTGAACTTCGATTATGTTCTAGATGAGGACAGCAGCGACTCTATGGAGAGACTGAACCTCACCCCGCCTGCCAAACCTGAAATCAGTGAGTGCAAACTCTCTTTATTGTTTTTTTTTTCTTTGCCAGATTGATTTCTGACATGGATTTTCCACACTAGCAGCTCTTTCTGCAAATATTTATCCAATCTTTTCCCCTCCATTAGCATTTTTAAAAACCATTCAATCAAGAGACCAAAACCATGAACTGACCAGCTCACAGCATGTGTGTGTGTGTGTGTGTGTGAGTGTGTGAGTGTATGAATGTGTGTGAGTGTGTGTGTGTGAGTGAGAGTGTATGAATGTGTGTGAGTGTGTGTGTGTGAGTGAGAGTGTGAGTGTATGAATGTGTGTGAGTGTGTGTGTGTGAGTATGAATGTGTGTGAGTGTGTGTGTGTGAGTGTGAGTGTGTGTGTGTGAGTATGAATGTGTGTGAGTGTGTGTGTGTGAGTGTGAGTGAGTGAGTGAGTGTGTGTGTGTGTGAGTGTGAGTGAGTGAGTGTGTGTGTGTATGTGTGTGTGTGTGTGAGAGAGTGTGAGTGTATGAATGTGTGTGAGTGTGTGTGTGTGTGAGAGTGTGAGTGTATGAATGTGTGTGAGTGTGTGTGTGTGAGTATGAATGTGTGTGAGTGTGTGTGTGTGAGAGTGTGAGTGTATGAATGTGTTGGTTTTTGTGGTTTACAAGGACTTTTGACCTGAATACGCACCAGCATTACGGGGACATTTGGGTTTATGAGGACAGGGGCCATGTCCTTATAATTCCGACAGTGTAGATGCCCTTCTCTATGTCCCAAAAGCTCCCTCTCAAAGTTTTGCGCCATGTCCTTACATACCACAAAACCCTGAAATTTTACTATACACAGTGTATCCTCTGAGCTCGAGACTGCGCCCCTGTAGCCCGGACCCGGTACTACAACTGCGTCATCGAAAATTAGCATATTTTACACTTGTGTAAGTTTGGAGGCCGCTGATTGGCTAATCGCGAAAACAAGATGGCGCCGGTGGGCGGGGCTACATTCTGCCGCTTGTAGCTTCGAACAAGTGAGTTAATGCATTTTACTAATTATTTAAACATTATTTTCTAGAATTAATCAATTGTATATGAATATATAAGCGCATAGTGATCCTACAATTAAACGTATTCCTTAAATTTCATATTATAAAGTATGAAACTGACTTGAAAGCTGTAATCAGGCAGTTTAATATAGAGAAATTAATGTAATGCTATTAGTGTAACGTTAATCCTAACTGTAAAGTTAACACCAAGGCTTATAGATCGTTATTTAAATGCATATTAATATTATAAATCCCGTTTACACGTGCTTTAATTAGAGCGAGTGTGACATATTGTAACTTCCTGTTTGGTCTCTGCACCTGACTGAAGACACCTGTGCTGTTAACCTGTTTGAGACAACCATAATGTGAAAGGTAAGTTATGCTGCTGTTAAACCGTTTCTCTGAGAGTTTGTGGCTCAGTTTGGCTTGTTTGTGAGTGTCTTGAAGGCTCTTTGCGGTCTTTGCTGGTTAGTTAGAAAGCAGCTAGCGCGTGATGCTAACAGCGCTAGCGCATTTACACAAATTGTCAGTCTATTAATAGTAACGTCGCACGAGAATCAGCAAGGCTTGTCAGTTTTATTTTCGTTTACAGTATAAATGTAATAGAACATAGTCTAGCCATCATAATAATGTGTTGTCATGACTACAGTATATCTGTAACTGTAAAGAACATAGTCTATCATAATGTGTTGTCATGACTACAGTATATCTGTAACTGTAAAGAACATAGTCTATCATAATAATGTGTTGTCATGACTACAGTATAACTGTAACTGTAAAGAACATAGTCTATCATAATAATGTGTTGTCATGACTACAGTATAACTGTAACTGTAAAGAACATAGTCTATCATGTGTTGTCATGACTACAGTATAACTGTAACTGTAAAGAACATAGTCTATCATAATAATGTGTTGTCATGACTACAGTATAACTGTAACTGTAAAGAACATAGTCTATCATAATAATGTGTTGTCATGACTACAGTATATCTGTAACTGTAAAGAACATAGTCTATCATAATAATGTGTTGTCATGACTACAGTATAACTGTAACTGTAAAGAACATAGTCTATCATGTGTTGTCATGACTACAGTATATCTGTAACTGTAAAGAACATAGTCTATCATAATAATGTGTTGTCATGACTACAGTATATCTGTAACTGTAAAGAACATAGTCTATCATAATAATGTGTTGTCATGACTACAGTATAACTGTAACTGTAAAGAACATAGTCTATCATGTGTTGTCATGACTACAGTATATCTGTAACTGTAAAGAACATAGTCTATCATAATAATGTGTTGTCATGACTGCAGTATAACTGTAACTGTAAAGAACATAGTCTATCATAATGTGTTGTCATGACTACAGTATATCTGTAACTGTAAAGAACATAGTCTATCATAATAATGTGTTGTCATGACTACAGTATAACTGTAACTGTAAAGAACATAGTCTATCATAATAATGTGTTGTCATGACTACAGTATAACTGTAACTGTAAAGAACATAGTCTATCATAATAATGTGTTGTCATGACTACAGTATAACTGTAACTGTAAAGAACATAGTCTATCATAATAATGTGTTGTCATGACTACAGTCTGTGAAGAGGAGGGGCTTCCACTCAGTACAGTATCCTAACATGTCAGTTCTGTTCGGCTTGGTTTAATTACTTATTACTTCTGAAAATTTACTGGACATAATAAGTAAAGACAGCTTTATTTGTGGAGTGCTTTGTAGAATACAGATTGTCAAAGCACTTTTACTTTAAAGATAACCAGGCAAAATAGAATATTCAGCATATGGTCGGTATACATCATATTCTGTCCCAGTAGAACAGTCATAATTATTTTTAAAGCTGAAAGAAACAAACTTAATATTGTCAAATTGAATCCAATTGTTATTATTATTATTATTATTAAGCAAATGATGGCTGAAGTGAAAAGCCAAAGGAGAAAGATCAAGCCAATGGAGGAGGCCATACAGTTTTCACTTCTGCAGAAAGACAAACATGGGCTTGACGGCAGATTCATCAGTGATTCTAAAGGTGAGTTAAATGTTTTGGTTGAGCCAAGTTAAAGGTATAGTTCACCCAGAAGTGAAGATTTTGTCATCATTTAGTCATCCTCAAGTTTTCTCAAACCTCTATAAGTTTCTTTCTTCTGTTGGGCACAAAAGATGTCACTAACCATTTGATAAAAATTAAAAAAAAAAAAAAGTCATTGTTTACTAACCATTTGATGGTTAGTAAATTATGACAATTTTTTGTTTAATTTTTAGTTTTTTGCTTGAACTATGCCATTAAAGTGACTTGTGTAAGAAAGTTGTCTCAGCTTCATTATATGTTGTTCTCAGTGATGGTTTTACCTCTCGGTTGTTGTTTAGGGAGAGGTGTGTTCAGCTGTACTGATTTTGATAAAGGAGACTTCCTGCTGGAATACAGAGGCGACCTCATCACCAAAGAAGAATGTGTGCGGAGGCAAAAGATATTTCATGATGCACTGAAAGTTTTCATGTTTGAGTTTCACTATAACGGAAAACTCCTCTGGTATGTACAAATGTTTGATGCACATGTTTATTGATAATTAAATTACATGATTCAAAATGTGGCCGTGGACATGTCAGTGGTTAGAGTACAGGTTTTGCTAAAATTATCCGTTATGTGTTCTTAAAGTTTGGTGATGACTGTTAAATGATTGATGATCTCAAAGAATATGATTTCTGCTGGTCCTAAGTTTTCAGTGCTGATATTGTCTGTCATTTGTTTAGTGTCGATGCAGCCCGAGATGACAGTTCTTGTGGGCGACTTGTAAACGATGACCATATTAACCCAAACAGCAGGATGAAGACTATCTCTGTGGATGGAAAACCTCACTTATGCTTATTTGCCACAAGGAGCATCTGTCCTGGTGAAGAGATCACATACGATTACGGTGATTCACGGTGAGTGGCCATGGCGTTTCACGGTATTGAAACCTCTACACTGTCAATTCTGATTTACTGGATTATAGTAGAGATTAAAAGTATTAAACTTTAGTTGTTACCTCAGTTAATGTAAATGTTAGTGACTTCTTATGCATTACATGCATGTTCATTCCAGTATTTCACATTGTGTGTATATTTACACCTGTATTACGGGGACCTTGTTTTATGAGGACCCTCATAAGAACATGGTTTTGATGTCACATTGTGTGTATATTTACACCTGTATTACGAGGACCTTGTTTTATGAGGACCCTCATAAGAACATGGTTTTGATGTCAGGTTTTGATGTCACATTGTGTGTATATTTACACCTGTATTACGAGGACCTTGTTTTATGAGGACCCTCAAAAGAACATGGTTTTGATGTCACATTGTGTATATTTACACCTGTATTACGAGGACCTTGTTTTATGAGGACCCTCATAAGAACATGGTTTTGATGTCTCATTGTGTGTATATTTACACCTGTATTACGAGGACCTTGTTTTATGAGGACCCTCATAAGAACATGGTTTTGATGTCACATTGTGTGTATATTTACACCTGTATTACGAGGACCTTGTTTTATGAGGACCCTCATAAGAACATGGTTTTGATGTCACATTGTGTGTATATTTACACCTGTATTACGAGGACCTTGTTTTATGAGGACCCTCATAAGAACATGGTTTTGATGTCACATTGTGTGTATATTTACACCTGTATTATGTGGACCGTGTTTTATGAGGACCCTAGTTATTACCATGACATTAGGCTGCATGGATGTGAAATATTAGGCTTAACACGGATCATTCACAGCTCATTATGGCCGTATATGATGTTGAAAATGTATAATTGTTATCTTTTGATTATGTATCTTGTAATAGAATTTGGTAAAAATTCAGTCCCCTTGTTTGAAATTGACTTTCAGGCAGTAATAGTACAATATTGTGCAGTTTTATCATATTTTTGTCATTTAATTTTTTTTTTTTTTTTTGCTTTTTTTAATTTAAATAACTTTCTCCAAGATTGCGTATTATTTAATTAATTCGTAACTTATTTTAACTATGATAACTGAGAAGAATCACAGCAGCTATAAAGGTATACAAGAAGTTCTTGGAATAATTGTGTTAGTCCTTAAAGAGTAGAACAGATTACATTTGTCTCTCAGAATAATAATTTTATATTAATAATGTTTTCTGCATTATTGTGGGAGTAAAAAGTGAGTCTTGGCCACATGCTGTATATCTAACGCAGACACTGTCTCAAATCACCACCGTTTCTCTCATACACAGAAATGCTTGAACTAAGGGTGCTGTCCACATTTGTCTTGTACCAATTCATTGCCTCCCTCAATGTTACAAATGTCTAATTAATATTTTCTTGGCTCTTAGTGAGGTTGAACCATCCACTCTTGATGGCTTTCTTAGGACATGACGTCCGCGTCCACCGCAACTATTACAGGCTGCCAGAAGCTACTACTCAGCTTGCTAAAATATCAAAGCTAATCTTCAAGGCAAATCGCTTGATGACATTGAGATTGAAGGTACGTCCATCCTAGTGTGGGTTGCATTGGTCTTACACTCACAGGGAGGTTAAAGGAAACTTATCTCTGAAATATGTCTTGTTCACTGCAGGTGACACTGTTAGTGTCATTTGGCAGGTTTCACAAACGGGGTGTGATTGTGTTATTTGACTTCTGAATGCAGAAGTAGATGTTTTTCATGTTCTGAATTTCATTTTTCATTGAAGATGAGATCAGTATGACGGATTCTGATGACAGTGATCCTGAAGAAAGTGATTCTGACGATGATGCTCTTGCTGGAGCTGCAGGAGTCTCCAGTAATGCTGGTATGTGTCATCTAAGTTGTTGTTTCAGTAAGCCAAAAATTATGTTTTATTAGTTCAGCATTTCTAACAGAATATTACTAAAATTAGGGATGTACCAGTATTCTATTGGTGTCTGTAGGGATGTGCCCAAATCCGATATATACGGTATTCGGAAGGGTAATGATTTGTACTATGGCAACCCTAAAGGGAATAAATATGATTTCTCTCAATTTCTCTCACAGTTAAATTGTTGGGTAATTGTCCTGTATATAAACTGTACCATCAGGGAGCCATTATTAATATGCAGTATTAATATGCTGGCCATTGAAATCACTTATGAATGATTTCTCTTGTGGACGTGCGTTCACGACAGTACATGACGCAAGGGCGTGATTCCCTTGCGTCATGTACTGTTGTGAATGCACATCCATAAGAGAAACAGTAGACACGAAAATGTGGAATAAAATCGTTATTTTTGTTCCTTCGTAAAAATACGGTTGAACCCTTGATGTTACATGGATTATTTTACCAATTTCCTTGCTACGTTTCTGGACATGGGAACATTACTCTCAGATTCAAGCAAAAATATCTTAACTTGTGTTCTGACGTTGAACGGTGGTCTTATGGGTTTGGAATGACATCAGGGTGAGTAATTAATGATATAATTTTAATTTTGGGGGGGAACTAAGCCTTTGTCTATTCAACCATTCGCTGTAATCGCAGAGTATTTCTATTTGTTAACCAAAGAAGCTTACATTTTTTTTATACAAGAAGGTTTAAGTATTACAGTTTTTTTAAAGCTAAAAGACTAAACTATTCTATGTTTGACTCAAATTGAAAGCATAAAGAGTTTAATTTCTATTAAGGTTTATATAGATTTTAGCCTAATTAGCGATTTGAATGATTAAGTTACTTATCGAGTAATTAAATTACTTTTCAGACAGTGTAATTAGTAATGTAAATACAATATTGATGAAGTAATTAGTAACTGTAATTAATTACTTTTTGAAAGTAACTTATCCAACACTGTTTGTCAATGGGGCTCAGGATCTGAAAATCATTCGCCATTGTCTTATCAGTCATCTCTCCTTACCTCTCTCTGTTTATGTGGTATGTTACATTTTATGTACTGTAATGTAACAGGCAACTACGAGCAAGCGGCTAACCATGTCCATTTTATGGCTCCGTAGAACGCATTAGTCGCTTTCCGTGCCTTTCCGATTACAGATTTGCTATTTGGGCATATCCATACGTTGAGACTTATCATGTTTAGGCAAAAAACTGATAAATGACTATGAATTAATGAATAAATAAATAAAAAAAAAAAAAAAAAAAAAATATATATATATACAGTACTGTGCAAAAGTTTTAGGCAGGTGTGAAAAAATGCTGTAAAGTAAGAATGCTTTCAAAAATAAACTTGGTAATAGATTATATTTATCAATTAACAAAATGCAAAGTGAGTGAACAGAAGAAAAATCTAAATCAAATCCATATTTGGTGTGACCACCCTTTGCCTTCAAAACAGCATCAATTCTTCAAGGTACACTTGCACAAAGTCAGGGATTTTGTAGGCATATAGTTAGGTGTATGATTAAACAATTATACCAAACAGGTGCTAATGATCATCAATTCAATATGTAGGTTGAAACACAATCATTAACTGAAACAGAAACAGCTGTGTAGGAGGAATAAAACTGGGTGAGGAACAGCCAAACTCAGCTAACAAGGTGAGGTTGCTGAAGACAGTTTACTGTCAAAAGTCATACACCATGGCAAGACTGAGCACAGCAACAAGACACAAGGTAGTTATACTGCATCAGCAAGGTCTCTCCCAGGCAGAAATTTCAAGGCAGACAGGGGTTTCCAGATGTGCTGTCCAAGCTCTTTTGAAGAAGCACAAAGAAACAGGCAACGTTGAGGACCGTAGACGCAGTGGTCGGCCAAGGAAACTTACTGCAGCAGATGAAAGACACATCATGCTTACTTCCCTTCGCAATCGGAAGATGTCGAGCAGTGCCATTAGCTCACAATTGGCAGAAAACAGTGGGACCCTGGTACACCCATCTACTGTCCGGAGAAGTCTGGTCAGAAGTGGCCTTCATGGAAGACTTGCGGCCAAAAAGCCATACCTCCGACGTGGAAACAAGGCCAAGCGACTCAACTATGCACGAAAACACAGGAACTGGGGTGCAGAAAAATGGCAGCAGGTGCTCTGGACTGATGAGTCAAAATTTGAAGTATTTGGCTGTAGCAGAAGGCAGTTTGTTCGCCGAAGGGCTGGAGAGCGGTACACGAATGAGTGTCTGCAGGCAACAGTGAAGCATGGTGGAGGTTCCTTGCAAGTTTGGGGCTGCATTTCTGCAAATGGAGTTGGGGATTTGGTCAGAATTAATGGTATCCTCAATGCTGAGAAGTACAGGCAGATACTTATCCATCATGCAATACCATCAGGGAGGCATCTGATTGGCCCCAAATTTATTCTGCAGCATGACAACGACCCCAAACATACAGCGAAAGTCATTAAGAACTATCTTCAGTGTAAAGAAGAACAAGGAGTCCTGGAAGTGATGGTATGGCCCCCACAGAGCCCTGATCTCAACATCATCGAGTCTGTCTGGGATTACATGAAGAGAGAGAAGCAACTGAGGCTGCCTAAATCCACAGAGGAACTGTGGTTAGTTCTCCAAGATGTTTGGGCCAACCTACCTGCCGAGTTCCTTCAAAAACTGTGTGCAAGTGTACCTAGAAGAATTGATGCTGTTTTGAAGGCAAAGGGTGGTCACACCAAATATTGATTTGATGTAGATTTTTCTTCTGTTCACTCACTTTGCATTTTGTTAATTGATAAATATAAACTATTAACATGTCTATTTTTGAAAGCATTCTTACTTTACAGCATTTTTTCACACCTGCCTAAAACTTTTGCACAGTACTGTATATATATATATATATATATATATATATGTTTATGTTTCTTGAGTTACTTCTGAGTTTCCTGATCATTATATGACTGATTTTCTGCAGGTGTTCAGAAGATGCCCATTGAGAGCACCACTGAAGTTCCTGAAGGTACCAGAGGTTTAAATTGCAATACCACCATCAATGTAAGTACATGAGCTCACACTCATAGTGTTAGAACTCACTGAAGTATGTATTCATCTTTACAGAGAGTGAGGCAGAAACTGAAAACCCACGGAGAGGGCAGAAAGTGGCCTGGTCAAATGCTGAAATTACAACATGTGGCATGCCTTTGATTTATTGTTTTAAATTGGATTTCACTTAAATTGTGTTTGTTTTTATGCCACAATTTGAAGTTATTAAAGTACTTCTAAAACACATTGGTTCCTGTAATTTTGTAAGTTTTGTTGAGTATTGTGTTTAATATCCAGTACTCTTTAACCACCTCAGTCCTAGTAAAGCAGCATATTGACACGTTTGTGTGTTGTGTATGGTCATGTACCAGTAAATCACATTGGTCCCTGTAATCCAGAGAATTGACATGTTTTGTGTATTGTAAAACTAATGTCCTCATAAATCGATAAGACCCTATAAATCCCAATTATGTAATGGGCGGGAACATTTTAGGAGGGGCGTGGCTGTCCTTGTGTACCACCAAAATATCATATTGTCATATTATCCGTTCTATTGTGTGTAAAGAAAATCCAAAGTGATATTTGTGTTCTGCAGAGTAAAACAAAATTTTTGATAGTTTTATCATTTCTGTAGGACATTGGGAAAGGTGTGTCCCCTTAAACCACCATTCAACCGGTTTGACCATCAAAGTCCTGCTAAACCACAAAAACCAGTATGTGTGTGTGTGTGAGTGTGTGTGTGTGTGAGAGTGTGTGTGTGTGTGTGTGTGAGAGTGTGAGAGTATGAATCTGTGAGTGTGTGTGTGTGTGTGAGTGTATGAATGTGTGTCAGTGTGTGTGTGTGAGTATGAATGTGTGTGAGTGTGTGTGTGTGAGTATGAATGTGTGTGAGTGTGTGTGTGTGTGAGAGAGTGTGAGTGTATGAATGTGTGTGAGTGTGTGTGTGTGTGAGTGTGTGTGTGTGTGAGAGTATGAATGTGTGTGAGTGTGTGTGAGTGAGTGTGTGAGTAGGTGTGTGTGTGTGTGTGTATGTGTGTGTGTGTGGGTATTCCCTACATTACGGGGACCAAATGTCCCCACAGGTATAGTAATACTAGTAAATATTGATCTTGTGAGGAATTTTTTTTTGGTCCTCATGAGGAAACAAGCTTATAAATTATACAGAATTATGTTTTTTGAAAATCTAAAATAGCAGAAGATTTTCTGTGATGATTTTCTGAGAAGATTTTCTGGACTCATAAATAAATGCAGCACCAAAGATGCAATTTTTAAATAAAAAATACAGTAAAAACATGTTGTCATGTTGGCGTGACAAAGCCAACATTACTGGTCAACTATTTAAGCTGCAATATTTGAACAGTATCTCCTCCTTTCAAGCTACACAAACCACAAAACTCGGGTCAGACCGTTCTGACTCGGATTACTATCTTTCCCAACTGATCCGACTTATGGTTTTCCTAAAAAGTGAAGATTAAACATCAAACGTACATTGAGGGGGTCAAAACTTCAATACGATAACTTAATATGTATCCATCACGGGCAAATCCCAGCAACCATCTTAGGACATGCTTGTAATTCATGCCAACAGCATGTTAAAACATGCTAATTCATGTTAGCAATGTGTTAAAACATGATTTCATTTTCCTTTTTCATCATTTAGCGGACACTTTTATCCAAAGCGACTTACAAGGAGAGCAATTAGGGGTTAGGTGTCTTGCTCAAGGGCACTTTTAGTCATGGTATCGAAGGTGGAGAGAGTGCTGTTCATTCACAATCTCCACCTTCAATTCCTGCCGGCGTGGGAATCGAACCAGCAACCTTCAGGTTACAAGCCCGACTCCCTCACCATTAGGCCACGACTACTCCTAATCAGTCCCTCTAGATTTTTTTTGTGATTGTTGCAGGCAAAAGTGCTTGATTATGCGGCACGTTTTCTTAAAAAATGCGATGGAATATGCGGGATATTTTTTGCAATTTTATGCGATGAAATTGCGGGAAATTGCGGGAACTTGCAATAACTGCGGTTTGATGCAAAAGAGGAAAAAGGTGATTCACCAACACCCTGTTCTCTCTAAACTCTACCTTCATGTAAAGAGGCATTTCTGATCACTTCAAGCTACTGAATATTTCATCAACACACGGCTCAAACTTACAAAACATTGAGTCAAACAAGTTCTGTGGCTTTACAAAAGGAATATTCAACAACTTCTGTAAAAATGAATGAATAAAATATAAAAAAATAAAATGTGTGCTTCCTGTTTAACAGAGGTAGCGATACAAAACAGACATCTTCTGTTAAATGAAGTGCTTCCAGTGCACAAAAGGCAGCGTAAATTATTTTACACACTACTAATATACAGCGTCGTCTGTGGATCAGAATAATTTGCCCCCACTGTCATGTGACACACCGGGAAACTGCTTCGCGCAGTCTTTGCGCTTATTTTTGTTGGCAAATAAGAATGATTTGTGTCTTCATCACGGTTTCACCGCGGGGTGATGATGTTCACGTCGCGTAATTACGTCACTTCATAAGGTTCCCATGGCAACAGGGGGGAAAATGATGGCGCTTTACTTGTGTGAAGTAAATGCAACATTTTTCAACTTTCTGCTAAGATATATGAGACTTTTTTGCAACGAAAATACAGGGATTATGAAATCATGCTAGCCTCGCATATTTTGCTTGCCGAAAACGGCAATTTATGCGGCGAAAGTGCGGCGTATTTGAAAAAATGTGGACTTTGGCTGATTATGCGTGAAATCAGGCGATCGCATAATCGCGTTTTTCTGGAGGGACTGACTAATTCATGTTAGCAATGTGTTAAAACATGTCAGTAACATTTTTTTAATCCGAGTAAAACCTTCAAACTTCAAAGTTATTTTAAACTTTCAGACCTGGCTTTGTCAAGCCAACTTCAAAGTTTACTCAACTAGTACTGTGAAACATTATTACAATTTAATTTAACAGTTTCCTATGTGAATATATCTTAACATAAAGCAATAAGCCCCAAGAAGCCGTGGTTTACAGTGAATTTATTACAGGGGCATTGTTAGGCACGACGCGGAGTATAAATTCACTATAAACCACGGCTTCACTGGGCTAATATCTTTTATAAAAGGGTTACCACACAATACAAATATTAAAGCCAAGAAAATATGCATCATTGCAACTTTCATGAAGTAAAATCATTAAAAGGCTTCCTTCCGCTGGAAAAAAAACAGTCCCCGAGTGTGAACAGCAACAGAAGTTACATTATTACGCCATTAGATGGCGGCAAACTCGCAAAGACTTTCATGTTGAAATTTGTCGTGAACACGGAACAAGACGCAAATGACAAATGCTTTGACTAGCGCTGTAACCCATTAAATGTTGAAAGATTTCATGACATTTATGATGTCTACTAGGGGTGTGACGAGACCCCTATCCCACGAGACCAGACGAGACACGAGATTGGGTTCACGAGACGAGATTTTTATAGTATTTTTAAGAAATCCTCAATAATGAAACTTATGAAGGAAAATCATAAAATGCAAAAATGTTGGTGCATTTTGAAATCAACTTGTAATGCATGTCATTCTACTTCTATTTTAATGAATTATTTGCAGTGAAACAACATGCAAACACTGTTAAATGTTTTGCCACAAAATCAACCAGTTGTTTTCTGCCCTGTATAATTTCACATGAGAAATCTCACTGAACTTCTTTCTACAGATTGAACATAAATTAAACAGTATAAATAAAATAAACATATAAATAAAAAATTCAAATAACACTTTAAGTGTCACTTTAACTGCAGTACAAAGTTGACCATTTCCCAGTCACTATTGATTGTGTGGCTGTAACTGTTATAAAACTCTGCGTACACCGAGAAGTCCAACCGTCAGCAGTGATAGCGATGCTTTCTGCCTCTTTAGGGGCCGTTCACATATCGCGCCTTAAAAAAGCGTGTAAAGCGCTTCCTCCTTCTTTTGCAAGCGTTCGGGATGTTTTCATCTCGCCGCGGCACAGGCGCGCCAGGAAAAGAACGAGCGCGTCGCAACTGCATCGCTTACATTTTGCGCGAATGAAAATGCGCGCAAATGTGAACGGCCCCACCTTGGCCGAGGTGTACGGCATAGTTTTCTTACAATGTTTACATATTGTTTGTGTCTTGTGTGTTATTCTTTCGCCGTTTATTATTTTTACTGGAAAACCAAAATGTTTCCACACAAACGTCTTCAACAATAATTTCACCCTCACACTGATAGCACGACGAGATAAATTTTCACCCCGACGAGAAATCTCGTCATGTTTTAGTCTCGCTAGATCTCGCGGTACGAGATCTCGTCACACCCCTAATGTCTACTGTACTCGCAGGGAGATAAAGCTATGCTGGCCACCTACAAACAAGGACAGCTCGGGTCGATTACTTCACCTAAAAACACAGCTGACCTACCCTTCCAATGACGACGAAGCAGGTTTTAGTATATAATAGTCATCATAAAATTAGATTACATCCAATTGAGGGAAAGTTGTAGATATCAGGATACTGCAGGTCAGAAAGCTATCCGTTCCTTTTATTGATACACATTAAAAGCAGTTTAAAATGTTTAATCTATGAAGTTTTGCTATGTCTGTGTTTTTTAATTAAAATGCGCAGTGAACTCTGTTGCCTTGAAACTCATGCTGGCGCCATTCATTTCATATTGGCCTCCTGCCTGCCAGCATGGAGGTGTAAACAGAATGGGTCATTTGACTTCCGGAGCTCTATAGAGAATGCAATTGCCTATAAAACGGAAGGTTTCTCATTGTTCCTATTCCCCTGAAGACAGCTACATTTATGTTGTGTGTGCAAATAACCTGCAGAAATTCCTCTGACGATCTTTGATTGGTAAAATCATGCAGGAATCACGGTGCAACCGACTGTAGAGCGACTTCCTAGTGACTCCTTCACAGCCCCACCTCCGCTGTGCTAAACCAGCCGTTGTAATCAGTCGTGTTCAGACCCAGTGACATCAGGAAGTGCCTTAACTGGCCAGCGTGCGGAACAGTTGAGCGCAGTGGGCGTTTCTCAACAGAGCATGCTAATTAGACAGGAGGCTCTCGCTGAGACTCTCAGAAGCAGGTGGGATGTTGGCATCCTCTCCTCTCGGCTCAGATGAGGGACGCTTTCGTAACTGGCTTCATATCAAGGATTTAACACGCTCATCAGCACGCACAGCTTTAGTTCCCGGCCCGCAGAACAAGCCAATATGGTCTTCTTTTAGTCATCTCAGGTGACAGGATGCTGTCGGGCACCTTGGGTGATCTTACTGACACGTAAAGCGATTAATCGCAGTGCTTTTGAACGCTGTTTAGGAACTGGTCCATCTGAAATAGACAGAAAACAGACTGAGGGCTGTCTGATCAGGATTAATATCCATCAAAAAAGTAATACGTCTACATTTCATAAAAGCAGAGTGTTCATCTAGTTTGTTGTCTACTAACGCCCTCAAACTTAATGTAATTCCATAAAGTCTACTGTATCATATTCAATACACAAATTTCTAACTCTTCTAAATTATCAACTTGATCAAAACTGAAAGCTGCTGTATACAATCAATCTTTTTTTAGCAAGAAAAAGACCTTTTAGTGCAATTGCAAAAATGTCCACATCGAATTGGATAGAATTTAAGTATCATATTTTTGGAAATATAGAGTGACAATTGATAATTATATGCATTTTATGCATCTTATTTTTTGGCTATACAACTGCACCAAATTGCATATGTTTAATTGTTAATTAATACAATTTAGGTGTTTTTCCTACTTGGGTAAATGAGCTCATTTTCATTATTTCATACTGTATGGGCCTTAAAAACCTGATGTGTGAAATATGATACAAAACATTAAACACATATGAAAACTTGTGTGTTCATTTTGAGAGTTGCTAAATATTACATTTAACAGTGTTATTAAAATTTTTTGAAAAAACATTTAAAAGAAAATGAACAGGTGTTTGGCATTGAACCCAAAACGAATTATAGCTGATAATAATTTTGTGTGTTTCTGTCCATTCAAGCGTGAAAGAGAACTCAATGCGGTACTGGCACGCTGTCTGGAGCGGCTTTCTCGGTTGAGCGAACACAAATATCTCGCCGGTATATCTTTGAGTTTTCTTTTGCTTCTTATCGCGCTTGAATGATTTTGTAACGCGGAGTCAGCGGGTAGAAATCCAAGTGAGGCTTTATTTCAAGACGTAGTCAGACAGGCAACGGTCAACACAACAGCAAACAGTAGTAGCAGGGGAAAGGCAAACTCGTAGTAAATATTCCAGGCTAAGCTCAAAAGGCAGGCAGATAAACAACAAGACGAAGAAACAGGCAGGATCCGGAAACAGGCAAAACAAGACAGGGATAGCGCTCAGAAATGTTACAGGTTAACAAGACTTCGCAAATAACTTGGGAAAAAGAACAAACTTAGATTGGTTTCAGCTGGACCGTAATAAATATGAGGGTAAGGGACTGATGGGAGATGTAGTGTGGTGTATGGAGTCCATGATATGAGCGGGCGACCTCTGGTGGCAGGTGGATGGAGGACAACGGAACGGATTCATAACAGATTTAAAAGCTTAGTTCACCCAAAAATAAAAATCCAGTCATTAATTCCTCTCTCGTTCTACACCCGTGAGACTTTTGTTCATCTTCAGAACACAAATGAAGATATTTTTGATGAAATCCGATGGTTCATTGAGTCTCAAGATAATGAACACTTTCAGATGAACATGAAGATACTAAAACATATTTAAAACAGGTCATGTGACTACAGTCGTTCAACCTTAATATTATAAAGCGACGAGAATATGGATATGTGGATGATTTCAAAACACTGCTTCATGAAGCTTTATGAATCTTTTGTTTCGGATCAGTGGTTCGGATCGCATAACAAAGCCGCGTTTACTGCCGTGAACCACTGATTCGAAACAAAAGATTCGTAAAGCTTCATGAATCAGTGTTTTGAAATCACCCATCACTAGATATTGTTGAAAAGTCGTTATTTTGTTGTTTAAGTCTCATCAGAAGGACGGTGCTTGGTACAATATAGTGTCCCATCACTACACGGGAGCTTTAGGGTCCACACTGACCACAGGGTGAGCACCGTAACCGTGGATAACACTGATGAAGAGGCCTGGTTGCAAGCCTAAACTTGACAAACTGTCAACTTGTCCCTCAAATCTGACAAGGAACATGTCGTACTTCGTGAATTCTCGATATGAACCGGATCATATACAGCCAGAGCCTCAGTGAGGACGAGAAAGGAAGCGGATGATATTAATGCATCCATCATCTACATCGTCTCCTTAACTTCCTCTATCTGCAGGCCAGTTTCCTCTGACAGCGCAGCGGGCCGCAGGGTGGGCGAACGTGGCAGCGATGACGCAACTTTGAGTGTCCGTGGGGGTCGTGTGGTCGTTTAGAGCTCTGCACAGCTGCTCGGGCCTCAGGTCCGCTTCAGCATCTCTAGAAATCCTCACTTAGCAAACACACTGCTCTAGGTGAAGGTTATTTATAGTGGAGAATGTTGCCGAGTGTTTGGTGAGAGAGTGTGTGTTTTTCTGCCTCTGGGTGTCATGGAGAGTCAACAAGGACTCACCGCTCTGCCCCGATTGTACTGTAGGTGTTAAATAAGACCCAAACCTAGTGAAGCTCAACTGCACTGCGCGTGTCCGAGGCCCTGTGTACATTAAGATGGACAGCACTAAATCTTAATCTTAAACATTGGGGGAGAGCATAGTTTTTTGTTTTTTGGGGCGGGTATTTGAAAATGGACTTAAGGGAATAAAAAATAAATAAAATGGTAAAAGATTCTAGGTCTAATTATAGTTAATAGTAGTGAAGTAGTCCAAATAACTTTGCAAATAATATTTTATTTAAAATATATATGTCAAAAAATGTATGTGACCATTTAAATGGTAGCATATTTTCAATTCAAAACGGAGGAATTCCATAATAAAAAGTCGAGTAGTTTGCATTACTCGCTTCATGTTACTGTGAGGCGTTAAACATATCCATTGTAAACCAGTCGTCAAATATTCAATCTTTAGCTATATTTTTCCACGCATGCACTCTTTCACTGTAAAAACTAAAATTGGAATTCGCACTCATTTTCTGTGAACATTAAGCCCCGCCTCCTTTGATCTGATTGGCTGTCATTGACGAGCGCGGCTAGACCGCTGAGGAAGACCAGCCTAAAAATTTTACTTTTCAAAGTGCATGTCATCCTAACAACAAACAGAGCGGTGCGTAGTGGAGAGCAGCATTAAGAAATATCAAATATTGAAGGGGACAATTTGGTCATTTCCAGTGATTGGAAAATGGCTATGGTGTTTACAGCCCTGCGCTAAATACCGGTGTAAACGGGGTGTAAAACGTTTTGAGCTTGTCCACTTTCAACCACATCCAGAGGTAGTCGAAAAATGCATTTGACTGGATTGTTTTCGTAGTGTGGACGCTCCAGATGTGATCGAATGTGGCGATCGAAGACCTAATGCGAACTAAAATTCGATTTTACAGGCATTGCCTAATTTGCATAGTCAGTTAGTGAAGTGGACTCTGAAATTATGCAGACATAATAATACAAAAATCACAGTGTTGTGTCAAGTAGAACATTAGTTGTTCAAAATAATGATTTACTGCCATTGTCGGAATTGAGACAGAAGGTATAAAAATGCAGCTTAAATCAAGTCAATTTTATTTGTATCGCACTTTTCATAAATCACATAGTTTCAAAGCAGTTTTATAGAAAATCCTAATGTTAAAGTTTATAATATCTTAATATATGTCACATTTTGCAACAATACAAGCTATCAAGTAGTTGAGATTTATAATATAGTATGTATATATATACTCCAATTTTATATAAAATGCTGGGCAATAATATATATATATATATATATATATATTATATATATATATCCGTGCGGGCCTCGAACCCGGGTCTTCCGGCATGGGAGTCGGATGCTCTAACAAGGAGGCTAAAGGTTGCAACCCCTAGTGTATGTCGCTAGAGCATCTGTTGAGGTCAGAGGAGTGAGGTTTGGCCTCCGTTACACTCACCCCCCTAAACCTCACTCCCATCCGGGTCACGGCACCAATGTAACCCCTATACCCGGGTCCTACTTGACCCGCTCCGAGCGGGCTTCGAACCCGGGTCTTCTGGCATGGGAGTCGGACGCTTTAATAAGGAGGCTACAAGGCTGCAACCCCTAGTGTACTATACATAGATATATAATAATGAGTAATCAAGATGATGTCTGGTCTAAACCACATAGCAAGTGCAACCAAGATGCATTGCAAATCAGATTGTCCAAACCACTCAAAGTGGCATATCGAGACACATTACAGGCATTGAAAGCCAAGTGCAATAAAAGAGCCAAATGACTGAAGGGAAAATGATCCACAATGTCTAAAAAGTGCCTGGCAAAATGACTTTAAAGGAATAGTTCACATAAATGAATGTTTACTCACCCTCATGTTGTTCCGGCCCTGGATTATTTTCCACATCAGTTGGACGACACTAGATTAATGCGGCACAATATACCATAAAATCACGTACAGTAGTGTAATGATGAGTGAGTCACCGGGTTTATTCTAGTCAAACAGGCAATGGTCAACTCAATTGCAAACAGAAGTAGCAGGGAAAAGGCAGACTCGTAGTAATAATCCAGGCTGAGGTCAAACAGGCAGGCAGATAAACATCGATAACAAGAAACGGGCGGGATCAGGAAACAGAGAAACCGGACACGCTCGGAATTGTAACCCAAGGATTAACAATACTTTGCAAAGTGGGTGTGTGTGAGGGCTGCTTTTATAGTGGTGAGATATGAATCAGGTGTGAAGGTAATGCGAAACAGCTGACAGGGTGATCAGTGACTTGGTGAGGGGTTTATGGGAAATGTAGTGTGGTGTACGGAGTCCATGATGTGAGAGGGCGACCTCTGGTGGAAGGTGAATGGAACATGACGGAGCGGATTCATTACAAGTAGTGGCTAAAAGTGATATTTGTAGTTAATGAGCCTATTTTATTAAACCGTCAAAATATGAGGAACATATTTAATATTTTTTAGATATTCAAAATGATGAGGGAAGAACAAATTTGTTTACGGTGTTTATCTGATAAAATTATTTGGCAAAAAAGGAATACTAGTATGCGACGCTCACAGGAAAAAGCATGAATTGACTCTAGGATAATCAGTTATTAATATTTTATTGGTTCTCTCTTGTTTTTGCATGTGTTCATAACTTCTTTGCAAGGCAGCCTGGACAAAAATGATTTCGCCACAATTTTTCATTTTGTCATCACAAAAAAATATTGAATAATATTTTAATAATGAGTAAAGATGCCCATTTTCCCAGGCTGGACATGACTTTTGGTCACTACTGTACATATTTAAATGTCTTCACCCAGATTCTACAAATTCAGACTGAAGTTACTTTTGGGGCAAACAAGAAATTGATTTTGCATGTGTTTCTCAGTATCATAGCAACAAATGGAGGTGCTGGAATCATGGGATGTAATCTCTAGGTTCTAGTGTATTCTGAAACAGAAGCTCTATCAGTCTGAATGAGAATGTCACATGCTTAGACTTCAAAAGTCTCTCACTCCCCCCACTGTGATTAGAAAACAGCAAACGCATTGTAATTTACATGCTAATGTACATTAGAATCATGCTAACCAAACAGCACATGACCTTCAAATCAAGCAATCTACATATGCGCTGTGACTGTTAGCGTGCACACACACACACACACTATCTTGCTGTCATGAATAATTTGCTTGGATAGTCTTTTGTAATGTTCTGTTTATCTGGGCTATAATGAAATAATCAACCTGTGTTCATGCCTGAATTTGTCATTTCATTTTCTATTCAAACCAATTTATGCATATAGATTAAGTCTTAGTGGAAGAAACATATTTAATAGGAAGTGATGCGCACAACACAACCAGATCTCTGCAAAGTTGTAGTTTTCAACTACCCGTGTGCAGTGTATTTTATTGGTAACGCTTTAGGTTCATCAGTTAAACATTAGTTAATGTATTAACTAACATGAACTAACCATGAGCGACACATTTGTTACTGTATTTACTAATCGTCGTTAACGTTAGTTGATGAAAATACAGTTGTTCATTGTTTGTTCATGTTAGTTAAATGCTGTATTAGTTCAGTTAATTATGAGTTCATGTTAACGAATGTAGTTAACTAATGAACTCAATTGTAAAGTGTTACCATTTTAAGTGTTTCTTTTAATATCCAATTAAAATCCAAATGTATGAAATGCTTGTTTCCGCCATGAAATAAAAAGGTAATTGCGACTTTTTTTCTCAGAACTGTGAGATATAAACTCGCAATTCTGACTTTATAACTCACAATTCTGACTTTATATCTCGCAATTCTGACTTAATATCTCACAATTCTGACTTAATATCTCACAATTCTGACTTTATAACTCACAATTCTGACTTTATATCTCACAATTCTGACTTAATATCTCACAATTCTGACTTTATAACTCACAATTCTGACTTTATATCTCACAATTCTGACTTTATATCTCACAATTCTGACTTAATATCTCACAATTCTGACTTTATATCTCACAATTCTGACTTTATAACACAATTCTGACTTTATATCTCACAATTCTGACTTTATAACTCAATTCTGACTTTATATCTCAATTCTGACTTTATATCTCAATTCTGACTTTATATCTCTCAGTTCTGACTTTATATCTCAATTCTGACTTTATAACTCGCAATTCTGACTTTATATCTCACAATTCTGACTTTATATCTCACAATTCTGACTTTATATCTCGTAATTCTGACTTTATATCTCACAATTCTGACTTTATATCTCACAATTCTGACTTTATATCTCGCAATTCTGACTTTATATCTCGCAATTCTGACTTTATATCTGACAATTCTGACTTTATATCTCGCAATTCTGACTTTATATCTCGTAATTCTGACTTTATATCTCACAATTCTGACTTTATATCTCACAATTCTGACTTTATATCTCGTAATTCAGACTTTATAACTCGCAATTCTGATTTTATAACTCGCAATTCTGACTTTATAACTCGCAATTCTGACTTTATATCTCACAATTCTGACTTTATAACTCGCAATTCTGACTTTATAACTCACAATTCTGTCTTTATATCTCGCAATTCAGACTTTATAACTCGCAATTCTGATTTTATATCTCACAATTCTGACTTTATAACTCGCAATTCTGACTTTATAACTCACAATTCTGACTTTATATCTCGCAATTCTGACTTTATATCTCACAATTCTGACTTAATATCTCACAATTCTGACTTAATATCTCACAATTCTGACTTAATATCTCACAATTCTGACTTTATATCTCGCAATTCTGACTTTATAACACAATTCTGACTTTATATCTCACAATTCTGACTTTATAACTCAATTCTGACTTTATATCTCAATTCTGACTTTATATCTCAATTCTGACTTTATATCTCACAATTCTGACTTTATATCTCTCAGTTCTGACTTTATATCTCAATTCTGACTTTATAACTCGCAATTCTGACTTTATATCTCACAATTCTGACTTTATATCTCACAATTCTGACTTTATATCTCGTAATTCTGACTTTATATCTCACAATTCTGACTTTATATCTCACAATTCTGACTTTATATCTCACAATTCTGACTTTATATCTCGTAATTCTGACTTTATATCTCGCAATTCTGACTTTATATCTCGCAATTCTGACTTTATATCTGACAATTCTGACTTTATATCTCGCAATTCTGACTTTATATCTCGTAATTCTGACTTTATATCTGACAATTCTGACTTTATATCTCGCAATTCTGACTTTATATCTCGTAATTCTGACTTTATATCTCACAATTCTGACTTTATATCTCACAATTCTGACTTTATATCTCGTAATTCTGACTTTATATCTCACAATTCTGACTTTATATCTCACAATTCTGACTTTATATCTCACAATTCTGACTTTATATCTCACAATTCTGACTTTATATCTCGTAATTCTGACTTTATATCTCGCAATTCTGACTTTATATCTCGCAATTCTGACTTTATATCTGACAATTCTGACTTTATATCTCGCAATTCTGACTTTATATCTCGTAATTCTGACTTTATATCTCACAATTCTGACTTTATATCTCACAATTCTGACTTTATATCTCGTAATTCTGACTTTATATCTCACAATTCTGACTTTATATCTCACAATTCTGACTTTATATCTCTCAATTTTGACTTTATATCTCAATTCTGACTTTATAACACAATTCTGACTTTATATCTCTCAATTCTGACTTTATATCTCAATTCTGACTTTATATCTCTCAATTCTGACTTTATATCTCAATTCTGACTTTATATCTCGCAATTCTGACTTAATATCTCACAATTCTGACTTTATATCTCACAATTCTGACTTTATATCTCAATTCTGACTTTAAATCTCTCAATTCTGACTTTATTTCTCAATTCTGACTTAATATCTCACAATTCTGACTTTATTTCTCACAATTCTGACTTTATATCTCGTAATTCTGACTTTATATCTCACAATTCTGACTTTATATCTCACAATTCTGACTTTATATCTCACAATTCTGACTTTATATCTCAATTCTGACTTTTTATCTCGCAATTCTGACTTTATATCTCACAATTATGACTTTATATCTCACAATTCTGACTTTCACAATTACCTTTTTTATTTAGTGGTAGTAACAAGCTTCCATTCAAATTTCATGAAAAAAACTTATGTTCAATGTGTTTTGTTTTACAATCTCGCCCTGGGCCTCATAAACCCAAATAAAGGCTCAAAAACCCAATAAAGCCTTGAGAGCGACTAAATGATGACTGAATTTTCGTCTTTGACTAAACAAGTCCTAGAAATTGTTCAAATTAAATTCTCCTAATTTTCTGACAGCCAAATGGTGTCCGAGCAGCGTTTCTGCCTGTTTTAGATGGCCGCTGCTGGTAGTTCCAGGCACTGAAGTCCAGACAGAAAGAGAGCGAGAGTGAGAGAGAGAGAGAGAGAGAGAGAGAGAGAGAGAGAGAGAGAGAGAACATGATTGAGTATTAATGTCTGACAGTCACAGGAAGAAAAGGGAAGTGGCTGTGATGGTTTAATATCTCATTATGCATAATTAACCTCTCGCCTCTGACAGACTTTCTCATCGTCAGTATTGCTCATCACAAACTTTAGGAATCACAAAGCTTGACATTTAACTTTTCTGTGTCGTTTAAATGATGTTTTCAGCCTTTAGTGATACAGAAGTTCTTGTTTCTGAGAGTCTGAAGTGTGTGTGCAAACACTACAGAATGAGCTCTGACTCTCTTTCACTACAAGATCATTTTGCTCTTTGTCGAAAAAATCATTCGAGTGCATTAAATCTTTAACATATGAATGCCCTCTCACATATGATTTGCACGGGTAAACAGCAGTCTAGTTATTACTCTTAACGATAACACTGATCTAGTTCTACATGTCCTCTGAAGTAATGAGAGTGGATTCATATCTAATGCATATCTTGATTTGAAGTGAAATATGATCAGTAGAAGTAAAAGTAATGTTCGTCTTAGTAATCACAACCAATAATAAGCATCCAAACAATAATGACAGAGAGGAAATTTAATTTGAGACGGTATTATATTGGATTAAAGGGCCCCTATTGTGCTGTTTTAAAGGGGTTGTTGATTATGATTTCTCTTTTTTAACTTTAGTTAGAGTGTAATGTTGCTTTTTGAGCATAAACAACATCTCCAAAGTTACGATGCTCAAAGTTCAATGCAAAGGGAGATATTTTCTTTTACAGAAATTGCTTTACAACAAACGACTGTTAGGAACTAAAACGAGCTTCTTCCCAGGTTGATGACATCACAAACCCAAAATTTACATAAACCCCGCCCCCGAGAGCACACAACAAAGGGGGCGGGGCCATGTTGGGCTGCTTTAGAGTTGTTGTAGTCGAGTGTTGTTGATGTCGTCATTTTACGCCGGACTGCTTCACAAACGAGGGTCAATTCAAGGAGAAAAGATGAACGTGACGACACATGCTAGTAATGAGTCGATCAACTCCACAGCAACTGCATCAATTTATCCACTAACCGTTCAGAAACGTCTAAAAGTTGGAACTTCTTCCTGAGTCTCTCCATCAGTTTGAACAATGAACACCGTCTGCGTGAGATTCTCCAGCTTTGTTGTTGTTGAGCTGTTAAAGCTCCGCCCTCTTCTGGAAAGGGGGCGGGGAGCAGAAGCTCATTTGCATTTAAAGGGACACACACAAAAACTGTGTGTTTTTGCTCAAACCCAAATAGAGGCAAATTTGACAAGCTATAATAAATAATCTGTGGAGGATTTTGAGCTGAAACTTCTCAGACACATTTTGGAGACACCAGAGACTGATATTACATCTTGTGAAAGGGACATTATTGATCCCCTTTAAAGGCTTCTAGGTTGTTTTTAAGGTCGGCTACAGTAGGTTTACATGCATCCAAGGTCAAAAAACACTTTTTCTTACTCCATCACTTAATTTCTCAAAGTGACGTTTGATTTGGTCTCTATTGACCTTCCCAAGCGCCTACTCTGCTCTGATTGGTTGACCACTTACGTCGCATGTCAGAAACCAAACAAGCATTACCATATTTGAACTTCAGCTCCGGATCGTCCTCAGCACTTGATAAACAGATACAAACGGTAATGATGACGCCGGTTTTACCGTATCAATTTCAGCGCAATTTAAGTTCATGCAAAGCACAAAACAGCATCTTCTCAACACATTGACAACACGAACCGAACTCTTCCAGTCTCAGAATCGACAGTGTTTGAGGGCAGGGCAAAGCAGGTGTTGTTCGCCGGCAGCCAATGAGGACCAAAGGCTGGCATTATGCAAATTGTGAGAAGTGAGAGTGAAATTACTGACGACTCGTTTCAGGCAGTTCAGAATTGCTTTTTTCTTCTGGGAGACAATGACATTTATTAGCTATATTACACACTATACATGAAATATAATATCCAAAAAAGCACTTTAAATCATTATGTTGAACCATTTCAACTTTTAAATCGCTGTTCTTTAACTATGAAACACACAAATGATGTTTCCATACCTGCCTGGGTCTGTGTGCGTCGTAGGGGGCATCGGTCAGCGGTATCATGTGTAGTTGTGACGGCAGTGACAGCACGTGAAGGGCTCGCTGAGTGAGGAAGTCCTCCAATTCCCAGGTGCTGGATCACTTCCAGCCTCACCATTGTCATTGAGCATCCAAAACAGCCCTCCTGAGGAGTGTTTACAGTCATGCACACACGGCCGCCGGAACAACACTGAGTTCTGCACCTACTCCAGGGTTTCCTGTTCATCAGCATCAGCCAGCAGGCTAATGCTTCGCGTTTAAGCGAGCACACCTGCCTCTGTTTAACAGGTGCACTCTTTAAACCCCATTGAGCTGAACGAGGCAGGCTGACAGTCGGGAAAAGCTGTGCAGCGGGAGTATAATTCAGCAAGTGAGTTGTTCAGGTCATTCTATTGACACACAGAAATGGTCTTCCCTGTACACCTGCGAACTGTAACGCACGACACGCGCTGTAATGTCTTAATAATGAGCTGTTTGAGGTCTTTAGATATTTACTGTAGGTGCAGGTGTTTGAGCACAAGTTTTTAAGAGCATAATGGGAGAGAGAAAAACTCATCATTAAAAGCATGTGAATTTATAAGACACAAACCGATATTTTAATCCGTATTCTCATTGAATCTTTAATTCTGTATCCATTAGTTCCAATAACAACCTGTGTATTGAACTGGAAACAGTGGTATTTATAAGGAAAGCTACTTATTTATATTTCTTTAAAAAGGTCCTTGATTACGATTTCACTTTTTTTTAAAACTTTATGCCGTCATTTTACGCCGGACTGCTTCACAAACAAGCGTCAATTCAAGGAAAAAAGATGTTAGTGATGAGTTGATCAACTCCACAGCAACTCCATCAATTTATCCACGAACCGTTCAGAAACGTCTAAAAGTTGGAACTTCTTCCTGAGTCTCTCCATCAGTTTGAACAATGTAAGGATGAACACCGTCTGCATGAGATTCTCCAGCTTTGTTGTTGTTGTTGAGCTGTTAAAGCTCCGCCCTCTTTTGGAAAGGGGGCGGGGAGCAGCGGCTCATTTGCATTTAAAGGGAAACACACAAAAATGGTGTGTTTTTGCTCACACCCAAATAGAGGCAAATTTGACAAGCTCTAATAAATGATCTGTGGAGGATTTTGAGCTGAAACTTCAGACACATTCTGGAGACACAAGAGACTGATATTACATCTCCTGAAAATGGGCATTATAGATCCCCTTTAATTATTTTAAGTCATTCACAGTCAAGTGGGAAATGTAGCATTTGTGGCTCACAGACCAAAACAATAAAATAAAACAAAAATTAATAAAGTTTTTGTGATATATATATATATATATATGGTTATATATGGTTTTATATAACCATATATATAACCATAACCATATGGTTATATGATTTTATTTATATATATATATATATATATATATATATATATATATATATATATATATATATGGTTTTCTGTAATTGGAATTATGATATAAATATTAGATGAAAAAAACTTTAAATTAAAAATATTACTTAAATGAATTTAAATCGAAGCACTAAAATGACTGAAATTAATTAATACTATATAGAAATATAAGACTAATAAAAAGGCCAAAAAGTACATAAAATGATTGAAAATGAAATAATACAACAAAAAAACTATAAATCATTCTAAAATGACACACTTTTTATTATTACTCACAGTATTCATAATTCATGATCATGTGATTCATAATTCAGTTTTTTTATGATGTAGTCTAATGATTTATTTATTTTTAATTAATAATTAGTTGTTGGATACATCTTTATTGCTTTTAGCTGACAAAAATAATCTCTAATTATGATCGATACTACAGCATAAATGGCCAGGCGGATATTATGTATATAATACATTGTCAATATATAATAATGAATTAAGAGTGTTAAAATCTTTCTACACCACTTTGTAAGAGATCCTCTACACAAATTTGAGGGTCAAACTTGAACTTTGTTTCCATATAAATCTATCTTGAGCATGTCATTGACTCGCCACACTTGCAGTGAAAGAGCTTCCTCTTGAAGTAGACCTTATTTATTAGAAAGTGTGCACTGTGTACTGCAATTTATTCTTCAAAGAGGTGATGTACTGGAGAGGAAACACTGAATTCCACAGGGAAGCAGTGGATTTGTTTGATCACATCCTGTCAAAAAAAAAAAAAAAAAAAACATTTTGATAGGCTGCTAATTAAAGCTGTGTCCATACTGAAGGAGGAATTCAGACCAAAGGCCGGTGGGATAATTAAAGGCATGGCTGAACAAATGAGCCATATGTCAGATTGTTGTTCTCCTGGGGGTAATGCATTGTGGGAATGAATGTTGACTGCTCAAGTTGCACATCTGCTGAATATGTATATAATAATGTTGCCAGGGGTGCAGCCAGATCATTTCAGTGTATTTAATGGTCACTTGTGAAACACTATAAAACAGTCGCTTTTCATTTGTTCGGAGTCAATATTGAAGCTTTCACTGAAAGAAAAAATATACATACATATATATATATATATACACAGGGCTGGGTGGGTTACTTTTAAAATGTATATCACTACAGATTACAAAATACATGCTTTAAAAAGTCATTTGTAATGTATTTCGTTACATTACTCAAGTTTAGTAACTTAATCTAAATACTTTAGAATACTTTGGAATACTAATAAGTGTGAAACAAACACAAAAAAGGTCATTGACTGAAATCTGACTTTTTCCCTCAGATTTGTGTGATATAAAGTTGCAATTGGAAGTTATAAAGTCAGAATTATGAGATATAAACTCGCAATATTGAGAAAAGTCAGAATTATGACATTTAAAAGTTATTGCAAGTTCATTTCTCCCAATTCTGACTTTATAACTTGCAATTGTGAGTTTAAATCTCGCAATTCTGAGAAAAAGAAGTCAGAATTGTGAAATGCAAACTCACAATTGTGAGGGAAAAAAACAAATTGTGAGAAAAAGTTGCAGTGACGAGTGAATTATAAAATGACTCACAAAACATGAAAACAGTGGAAAACATGAAACTGAACTCGTCTTTTTCAGACGGTCAGAGTCAGAGAATCACCAATCGCTGTTTAAATGACATTAAAACTCAAAGTAATCACTTTGGTAATCTAAAACACTTTTCAGATGGAACTGTAATCTGATTACCACCCATTTAAAATGAAATACAGTGACTCAAATTTTGTATTTTAAATACGTAACTAAGTTACTTGTATTTCGTTACTCCTCAACCCTGTATATATATATATATATATATATATAGGCAGTAGATATATACTAATAAAATAAAATAACAGAGAAATTCTTGAAAGCCATTTTAATTTATTATATTTATATGTATATTTAACATTAAATAAAGGAGAGTATTCAATGGATGGATTAATGTGAGTATTTCTAGTTTTATAAATAATAGCTCTACATGTAACATTTTGCACATTTTTTTATCCCAAATACCTTCAGGAAAGGGAAGATTCTTCTGCTTCCGTCTGCCAGCCTTGAAGCTGTTGGGAACCAGCAAGCAGTCTCTCCCACAGGACGATCCAGATTCAATCATGGTGGACTCGCCCAGGGCCAGTGATGACTCGGCGGCCGTGATGGTCGTCCAATCGCCTACGAAGGATGGTTCCAGTCCGGCGGATGCCAACGACACGCGGGCACTCATCAGCTCCAGCCCTCACTCCTCCCCAGTCAGCGTGTCCGTTCCCCTCGACCACTCGTCGCCCAAGCAGCCCTGGGATCGGCCCAGTCCTTCCCAAGCGCAGTCCACCACCTGCCTGGCCCAGTCCATCTCTAGAGACAGCATGTGCAGCCGGAGACGGGCCTCCTCCGTTCACGACATTGAAGGGCTGAGTACGAACTCCAAACGTCTGTTTGTGGATAGACACACAAGTGAAGGTGAGTACTCAAACTTATATTGACATTCCATGTTGATTCCAAGAAGCACATGGATGGAAAAAACTAAATATATCTCTATTTTATCTTTGAAAGAACAATATCATGCATTATATTACAAATAATATTTATTCTTTTAAATAGGATCAATTAATAATTTGCTCTTTTAAAGAAAGACCGGAAGACTGTTTTGGTAAAAGATGTGAAAATATGTGGTAAAATATGAAAATTCATAACTGGTTATTATATGGAAGCTCTTTTACGCCACTAAATGAAAGAATAAAAAGGGTTATTGACTTTTTTTTTCTCAGAATTGCGAGACAAACTCACAATTGTGTCTTATAAAGTCACAATTCTGACTTTATATCTCACAATTCTGACTTTATAACTCGCAATTCTGACTTTATATCTCGCAATTCTGACTTTATATCTCACAATTCTGACTTTATATCTCACAATTCTGACTTTATATCTCACAATTCTGACTTTATATCTCACAATTCTGACTTTATATCTCACAATTCTGACTTTATATTCGCAATTCTGACTTTATATCTCGCAATTCTGACTTTATATCTCGCAATTCTGACTTTATATCTCGCAATTCTGACTTTATATCTCACAATTCTGACTTTATATCTCACAATTCTGACTTTATATCTCACAATTCTGACTTTATATCTCACAATTCTGACTTTATATCTCACAATTCTGACTTTATATCTCACAATTCTGACTTTATATCTCACAATTCTGACTTTATATCTCACAATTCTGACTTTATATCTCACAATTCTGACTTTATATCTCACAATTCTGACTTTATATCTCGCAATTCTGACTTTATATCTCACAATTCTGACTTTATATCTCACAATTCTGACTTTATATCTCACAATTCTGACTTTATATCTCACAATTCTGACTTTATATCTCACAATTCTGACTTTATATCTCACAATTCTGACTTTATATCTCACAATTCTGACTTTATATCTCACAATTCTGACTTTATATCTCACAATTCTGACTTTATATCTCACAATTCTGACTTTATATCTCACAATTCTGACTATATCTCACAATTCTGACTTTATATCTCGCAATTCTGACTTTATATCTCGCAATTCTGTCTTTATATCTCACAATTCTGACTTTATATCTCACAATTCTGACTTTATATCTCACAATTCTGACTTTATATCTCACAATTCTGACTATATCTCACAATTCTTACTTTATATCTCATAATTCTGACTTTATATCTCACAATTCTGACTTTATATCTCACAATTCTGACTTTATATCTCACAATTCTGACTTTATATATTCTGAAAAAAGTCAGAATTGTGAAATAAAAAGTCACCATTACCTTTTTTATTTCATGGTGGAAACAAGCTTGCATATTATCATGCAAATTATAAACCAAATGAATAATAAATAGCTATGTTCTTTAAAAAATGCTGGGTTCTTTCAACCCATGTTTGGGTCAAGCCGTTGAGACAAACCGTTCATTGAAATGTTTAAACTGTTGGTTTAGATTTTCTATTAAACTGTTGGGCTTGTCCATATATTGACCCAAACATGGGTTGAAACAAGGCAGGATTTTCTAGAGTATGTAATTTGAGGATTTCAGATCTAAATCCATTTTCCCAAAAAATTGTTTGAATTATAAAGTCCATTAAATTGTGCAATTAATTAACTCAACTGTCATAATGCCCCGTTTCTGCATTATTTGGGCGATTAATGAAGACAGGAGTGTATAATTTTCCAGTATAGTGATTTCATTGCTTTTATTGATGAATGATGATCACATCTAACAGCAAGAAATGGCAATTATAATGGCATCATGATAAATGACCTTCTCACTGCCCGTTTTGTTGATGTTTTCAATTTAGAGTCATTGTAAAGAACCATAATTATCCACTTCCGGCACTCATCACTTTTAAAAGAAGCGTGTGCTTTAATTTTTTACATGAACTCACTCAATTAAATGTTTTCTTTGGGTGCATTTTCCTCATTTTCTTCTTCTAATCTTTACACTCCTCCATTTCAGACCGTGTACGCGGTCCGAAAGGTAACCTTGAATTCTGTAGGAATGCATAACGGCTGCTCGCAGCATGCTTAAAAACACACACCATCTCATATAACTGACTACTTAAAGAGGTCATATTATGGCCTTTTACAAAGTTTTTGGGCTCAACTAGAACAGGTTTTCATGCTTGAAAGTATAAAAAAAAACACATAGGGCCCTATCATACGCCAGGCGCGACGCAAGTATTTTTTGCTGGTTTCAGCCCGATGCAGTTATCATTTTCACATCCAGCCACGTTGTTTAAATAGCAAATACACTCGCGCCCATCCCATGGGCGTGCTGGTCTGAAAACGAGCTGTGTTCAGGCGCATTGTTGGCATGTTGCTATATAACGGATTTAAGGAATAGTTTTAGGAACTAACCACTAGGATAGTCCCCGAGAACCAATTTCTCCCCCAGGCCATGTTCCTGGTTGCATTCGCACCGGCAATAGGAACTCTGAAGCGGCCGACAACGGCGTCTTTAAGCACAGCATTTACAAACGCCAAAAACCAGTGGATGGAAGACGCCGTGATCGGAGCTGTGTTTGTGGTGTGTCTTGGGTTTACTGATAACGGAGCTGGAATGTAATGCGTTTGAATAATCAATGTATACTTACTTCATTGATGGTTCCTATAGAGTTGGTCAGACCCTACTCTGAAGTCTGAAATTTAGTTCCCCCAAAAGGAAATCTGAGTATGCCAAATCTGGGTATTTCAGCCAATAGTTCTAGGAACTATGAAAAGGTTCCTCCGGTGCAATTCCAACGTGTCAGTAAAGACAAAAACCTGGTCTAAAGTCAATGGCACAGTTTTTTAAAGTTAGTAATACGCGCCTACAGGCGGGTGCACAACGGCCGTACAATCTGCTTGTTACACAACATGCTAAATCTTAAAAATAAAAGGATTCCTCTCTCCATCAATGATTCATTAAGAGACTAGATACAACCTTTTTGGACCATGTTTTCCAATGTTAAACAAAAGAGGATTCGAAACACGCCCTAAGTACACCTGCCCCATGCGCTTCAGACCATGAGCTTAGATCGTTAAAAAGAGTCTTTTCTTTCTGAATTTGACAGAGAAGCTGGTTTGTAAATAAAAACACTTTTTAATAGTTTTTACTCTGTATAAGCTTCAGAAGATTGTGTTTTCTGCATGCACTTTGCATGACCACCCCAAGATTTAACAAATAACAAATTTGGCCAGCATATGGCAACTTTTAGTCCAGTTTTCAAACTAAAATTTCATTTCCTTTTTTCATTTGGCAGACGCTTTTATCCAAAGCAACTACAAGGGGAGCAATTAGGGGTTTCGTGCCTCGCTCAAGGGCACTTTAGTTGTGGTATCAAAGGTGGAGAGAGTGCCGTTCATTCACAATCCCCACCTTCAATTCCTGCCGGCATGGGAATCGAACCTGCAACCTTCAGGTTACAAGCCCGACACCCTCACCATTAGGCCAAGACTACCCTAAAATAACACTTATAAATAAAACCTGTTGTCTTTCCTCAAAAGCGCACTCAGAATACAGATCAGTACCGTCCATCACAGTGTCTGGGACGTCATGCCGTTTCGTGATTATCCATTTTCAGCCTGATTTCTCCTCTCAGCTGTTATTGATGTCTTGATTAGATCATACAGAACATTTGCTGCTATTTCAGTAAAGCTCTAGTCTGGACCGTCTTGCATTAAGGTGGATTAGAATGGCTCAGACTTGTACAGGCAGTTGCTCTTCACTTCCCATTGAATGAGACCGATGCGCCGGCTCACAGTCGGGACAGGAAATCAATGCTACATGCTGAATGACTTCCATCAGCTGTTAACCAGCACAGCCACTTTCAGTCAAGGAGGATATTTCTTTAATCAAAGTTTGAATTATGCCAAGAAAGCTTGTGCAGTTCTGTTATTCATCATTCGTCTTTTATACCGCGCATGATTTTAATGGATTGTTAATGGATGCTTATTAAGAACTGCATCTGTTTGTTTCAAGCATGGATGATTATGTTTATGGAAAGCTTGAAACGTACTAAAAGAAAATCCTGTTTCTAACAGCACAATCACATTTACATTTTTGATGATGGTTTAATTCAACTGTAACAACTGTGTTGACAAAAGGTTCATTCAAATGGTTCATTAAACCGAGCAAACAATGTATTCAAAGCAACATCAAGACTGGGTGATATACACTCACCTAAAGGATTATTAGGAACACCACACTAATACTGTGTTTGACCCCCTTTCACCTTCAGAATTCTACGTGGCATTGATTCAACAAGGTGCGGAAAGCATTCTTTAGAAATGTTGGCCCATATTGATAGGATAGCATCTTGCAGTTGATGGAGATTTGTGGGATGCACATCCAGGGCACGAAGCTCCCGTTCCACCACATCCCAAAGATGCTCTAATGGGTTGAGATCTGGTGACTGTGGGGCCATTTTAGTACAGTGAACTCATGTTCAAGAAACCAGTTTGAAATGATTCAAGCTTTGAGACATGGTGCATTATCCTGCTGGAAGTAGCCATCAGAGGATGGGGACATGGTGGTCATGAAGGGATGGACAGGGTCAGAAACGATGCTCAGGGAGGCCGTGGCATTTAAACGAAGCCCAATTGGCACTAAGGGGCCAAAAGTGTGCCAAGAAAACGTCCCCCACACCATTACACCACCACCACCAGCCTGCACAGTGGTAACAAGGCACGATGGATCCATGTTCTCATTCTGTTTACACCAAATTCTGACTCTACCATCTGAATGTCTCAACAGAAATCGAGACTCATCAGACCAGGCAACATTTTTCCAGTCTTCAAATGTCCAATTTTGGTGAGCTCGTGCAAACTGAAGCCTCTTTTTCCTATTTGTAGTGGAGATGAGTGGTACCCGGTGGGGTCTTCTGCTGTTGTAGCCCATCCGCCTCAAGGTTGTGCGTGTTGTGGCTTCACAAATGCTCGGTTGTAACAAGTGGTTATTTCAGTCAAAGTTGCTCTTCTATCAGCTTGAATCAGTCGGCCCATTCTCCTCTGACCTCGAGCATCAACAAGGCATTTTCGCCCACAGGACTGCCGCATACTGGATGTTTTTCCCTTTTCACACCATTCTTAAACCCTAGAAATGGTTGTGCGTGAAAATCCCAGTAACTGAGCAGATTGTTCCGGCACCCACAACCATGCCACGCTCAAAATTGCTTAAACCACCTTTCTTTCCCATTCTGACATTCAGTTTGGAGTTCAGGAGATTGTCTTGACCAGGACCACACCCCTAAATGCATTGAACCAACTGCCATGTGATTGGTTGATTAAATCACTGCATTAATGAGAAATTGAACAGGTGTTCCTAATAATCCTTTAGATGAGTGTATACATCTCATTATTAATTATATTTTTAAATACTGAAATTAAAAGCAACATTTACCTGCATATAATTTGTATTAAAACATATGAAAAATATATAATGCTGTGCAACATTGTAATGAGACCAATGAATCACTGAATCAATTCATTGAAATGGACAGCTTGAACCAAAGCACAGAAAGGAATTAAACTTATGAACTCTAATGCTGATAGTTTTTCTTTAGACTATTGAAGCATCTCTGTCTTAAACGATAAGTTCATTTTCAAATGAAAATGACTACAAGTTTTACTCTCCCTCAAGACATCCGAGGTGTACATGAAGAAAGTGAGTAAAGCTTGGAGTCATTTTCATTTGAATATGAGCTAATCCTTTAATATTCTCATACACAGGAATCACAACTAGACAAAGAAGAATTGTGAAACTGGTCTAATGACATTGTGTTTTAGGAAACCTTCTAAAAGGGACGATTTTCTCATTGTTTACAAATCCAGTTCATACAGGTTCAGGCATATGATGGCATAATTTTCACTTTTGGGTGAGCCAAGAGTTTAATGACCGATTAGATATCAATAATCATAATGCAAAATCACTGTGAAGGATATATTAGGAATGTTATATTGATCACCCAGCCTTCTGCAAGATGAAAAAGAATCAAGAAAACCTAACCTCTGTTGTGTCAGACATTCACAGACGCTTCTTTACCTTCAGGCCCGTTCAACCATCTGAAGTCCAGTCTGCTGGGATCAACCTCAGACTCAAACCTGAACAAATACAGCACCATCAACAAGATCCCGCTCATCGCACTCAACTTCTCTGAAGCCCATGATAAGAAAGCGCCTTCCCCTCCGTCCTCAGAGAAAACCATCATAGCACCAAAGGTCAAAGACAGGACACACAACGTCACAGAGAAGGTCACTCAGGTAAGACCGTCAAGTTTAATCCAACCCTATTTAATTTCCTTATACACGCTTCTGGTCTCATTGTGAACAATTCCTTCGCGGTGCCCACTACTTTAAAGGAAAAACTGCTCACCAAAGCTGCATTTATATGATCAAATATACAGTAAAAACAATGACAATTTAAAATACATGCTTTCTATGTGAATATATTTTAGAAAGTCATTTATTTGTGAATTTTCAGCATCATTACTCCTTCGTGATCCTTCAGACATCTTTCTAATATGATGATTTGCTGCTCAAGAAACATTTCTGATTATTATCTGCATTGAAAACAGTTGTGCTGCTTTACATTTTTGTGGAAATTGTCTTTTTTTTGTCAGAATTCTTCAAAAGTTCAAAATATTAGCAATTATTATTTTTTGTAACATTATGCATGTCTTTACTGACACGTTGGAATAATCATGTGTCCTTGCTGAATAAAAGTATTGACTTGTTAGTTCACCCAAAAATGAAAATTCTGTCATTATGTCATTCGACAAAACATATTTAAAACAGGTCATGTGACTACAGTGGTTGAACCTTAATATTATAAAGCGACGAGAATACTTTTTGTCGAATCAGTTGTTCGGTTCATGTATCAAACTGCCAAAAACAAACATGACTTTGGCGATCCGAACCACTGATTCGAAACAAAAGATTCGTAAAGCTTCATGAATCAGTGTTTTGAAATCGTCCATCACTAGATATTGTTGAAAAGTCGTTATTTTGGGGTTTTTTGCCGCACAAAAAGTCTCTTTATAATATTAAGGTTGAACCACTGTAGTCACATGACCTGTTTTAAACATGTTTTAGTATCTTTCTGGACATTGAAAGTCAATAGAGACTCACTGAACCATCGGATTTCATCAAAAATATCTTCATTTGTGTTCTGAAGATGAACGAAGGTGTAGAACGACATGAGTGTGAGGAATTAATGACTGAATTTTCATTTTTGGGTGAACTAACCCTTTAATTTCTTCCAAAAGAAAAAAAACTTTTTGACCTCAAACTTTTAGAGGATAGTATATAAATCAAAAATCATTCATTATAATCTAAAACATGTAATATATGCACCATAGGGCGTTTAAAAGTGTGAAATGAATGCTAACAGATATATATAAAAGACCCAGTTGGTTATGAAGTTTCACATTGACTTTATCCGAGTAAAATCCGTTGTTTTCCCTTCAAGATTTTCAATAAGGCCCTCAGGTGAGGATGTGCTTTTGCTCCATTTCTCCTCCTCGGAGTTTGAGTTAATCAATGTGTCGCGAGCTATTTGAAATATTGCATGCGTCAAGTGCTTCATGATTCGATTGGAAATCCAATAGTCTTGTGAACAAGCACAAGCAAACTGTAAGAAATTCTCTTGCGTAATTTCACTACCACATGGCTATACATTAAATGGTGCTAACATACATTTGCATGCAAAAAAACACAACGCTAATGAGGATACTACTTAACCTAGGGGGTATTAAGATGAGAGCAAGAATACAGGGCAACAACCAGTAATTATTCACTCCATGTGTCCCTATTTAGCATCTTTTTCTGACACTAAAATGTTTCAAAAGAGCATCCGAGCATGAAAGATGGATTTTCTACCACCTCCAGGAAATGGATCTCCAAATATTGGCAAAACACTGTGACAGTTTCTGTGTGAGAGACTCAAGTGTAAATTGAACTTTCCCCTTTAATCCATGGCAGATAGATTTGTGTTTGCACACTGGCTCTGTTACAAAAACAGCTGAGCTGCATAGCCAGACAGCATTTTAAAGGAGACGGTATTAATGTTAGTATGATTTTTACATCAAAAACGGTCATAATTTAGAAATAAAAGGCCGTTTTCCACCCTTATTTTCGCCCTCTGATTTGAACCCTCTGTTGGAAGGGGCGTGTCTGCTGTGAGACTTCAATGTAAACGCCCACTGCTGTGATTGGCTAACGTTTTTGCATAAGAAATAAGCATTACATGTGGAACTATTTAGATCTACTCTCGTCGCATGAAAGGCTGCAGCCGATGATTACATGAATGCAGTGATTTTGTCATTGCAACTTGATTGTGAATACTCATGAATGTTTTCATCGTAACTAACAGAGCAAAGCACGATGTTAACAAGCGTTTCATTATGCAGTGTAGACAGCGTCATTGAGTTTTGGCGGGAGTTACTGATAAACTTGTGCGGTTTGATTCACAGCTCCAGCGAATTATAAAGGGAGGCTTCTTTTATGGCTTTCTGTATAGATGTTATACCATCTTTAGAGCTTTATCTGGTGTTTTTACGGTAACTCTGTATGTTTCTATGGCATCACCGTTGAAGAGTCATTAGCTGATTAAGTGGATTTACTTTAGTTACAACAAAAGAAAGAGACCCATGAGAGTGTAATGCTGCTGTAATGTATGTTGATGAGGGAAAACATTTAAAATGAGCGGTTTCAAATCATAAAGGGCAGGAAAATATCCGGAAACTTTACAGTATTTTAGAAAATTTTGGAAAATTTCCATCCCTTTGCATCCCTAGTATCTCACTTGCATGCAGTGGAAATGCAAACCGGAAGATGGAAGACAACGAGCGCAGGGCTGAAAGGGGGCGGGGCTACATAAGGTCTATGTAATTTAATCACAATTTAAATAATAGAACATTTTTATTCTATTAAGAGAAACAAATTAAATTTGGTCTTTTACTCACTGGTTTGATTTACTTCTTAAACAGCAATAAATGATTTTGAGACAAAGAACGTCTGACTGTACATGAATCATATCAGAAATCACTGATCACAGATCAGGCGTTACTTGCATTTTGTGTCATTACTTTCATGTCTTTCAATAAAAGTCTGTTTACTAAGCCTGCACCGAAAATTTCACTACAGATTTCAAAATACATGCTTTAAAAAGTCATTTGTAACGTATTTCGTTCCATTACTCAAGTTTAGTCACTTAATCTAAATACTTTAGAATACTTTGGAATACTAATAAGTGTGAACAAACACAAAAAAGGTCATTGCGAGTTTTTACCTCACAATTCTGACTTTTTCCCTCAGAATTGTGTGATATAAAGTTGCAATTGTGAGTTATAAAGTCAGAATTATGAGATATAAACTCGCAATTCACAATTGCTAGAAAAAAAGTCAGTATTGCAAGTTTATATCTCCCAATTCTGACTTTATAACTTGCAATTGTGAGTTTAAATCTCACAATTCTGAGAAAAAGAAGTCAGAATTGTGAAACACAAACTCACAATTGTGAGGGAAAAAACAAATTGTGAGAAAAAGTTGCAGTGACGAGTGAATTATAAAATGACTCACAACACAACGAAAACAGTGGAAAACATGAAACTGAACTCCTTTTTCAGACGGTCAGAGTCAGAGAATCACCAATCGCTGTTTAAATGACATTAAAACTCAAAGTAATCACTTTGGTAATCTAAAACACTTTTCAGATGGAACTGTAATCTGATTACCACCCATTTAAAATGTAACTGCCATGAAATACAGTGACTCAAATGTTGTATTTTAAATACGTAACTAAGTTACTTGTATTTCGTTACTCCCCAACCCTGTGCATTGGTGGACGAAGCAATGGAAATGTTAATTATAAGTATACTACGGTTCTACTGGCTATATGAAGGTTAGTGACTTCTGGAAATGTCCTTCAATGAAAGTCAAAGTCATGTTGCTGTAAGGTTGTAACATACAGTACTGGGTCAAACCTCGTTGTAAATTTGTCCGCCTGTTGGCCAGCCGTGAAGGAAGTCGATGACAGCCCATCCAAAGGACACTTCAGAAGTTGACTCGTTCACCGCGGTCATTTGGCTTGTCACGTCTGAGTGATTCGCACATTGCCTTCTCCGACCTGCCCGGATGTGTGAGAGCTTGCAAGAGAAAAAGATACATAATTCAGCACTCTCTTAGAAAAGAAAGAGAGAAATAAATCGAGTACGGCAACTGATCGGTGCTGCTGCCGTCATAATTTCTAATAAAGTATTTATCAGGGAAAGACACCTCATTTGTTGAACGTCAAAGTTGGTTAAATCCTGCAGTAAGGTGTGCGTGTGTGTTCATTCAGAGCTCAATTACAGACACACACTGCTGGATTACAGAATATTATCACCCTAATGCGTTTATCAGGGGACTTCTGCTGTTCAATGGCTTTGCAAAATAGAGAAATGAAACCCTGGTAGTGTCTTTTATAGTGCAAAGCATTATTATAATGCTTATCTGGGAAAAAAAAAAAAAAAAAAAAAAAAAAAAAAAAAAAAAAAATATATATATATATATATATAATATATATATATATATATATATATATATATATAAAATAGAAAGAAAAAATAGTGGGAACCATATCGTTAATCATTTTAAGCTGTAATATATATATATATATATATATATATATATATATATATATATATACACGCACACACATATATTAAATATAAATATATAGTCAAAGTTGTGTTTGCCATTTTTTATTATTTTTAAATTTAGGTTTTATTAATTTTTATTTTAGTGTTTATTTATTTTAGTACATTTGCGTTAAAAAAATTAAATTAGATTAACTTTTTTTTTAATATTTAATTTTATTTCAGGTAAAAATTTGTTTCTGGTTTTAGTTAATTATAATAACCCTCCAACTAACAATATAATTGTGCAAAGTTCTGAAATAAAAATAGACAGAATTATTAACTTCTAAAAGAGAGGAGAAAACACTTTTAATGGTTATCAGAAAATAGAAATATATATATATATATATATATATATATATATATATATATTATATATATATATATATATATATATATATATATATATATATATATATATACACTTATATTTATATTTTCAGTATAATTTTAGTCAAAGTTGTGTTTGCCATTTTTCATTATTTTTAAATTTAGATTTTATTAATTTTTATTTTAGTGTTTAGTTATTTTAGTACATTTGAGTTAAAAAAAATTTGAAATAAAATGAGATTAACTTTTTTTTAAATATTTAATTTTATTTCAGGTAACAATTTGTTTCTAGTTTTAGTTAAGTATGATACCCCTCCAACTAAAAATATAATAAAGTTATGAAATAAAAATAAACAGAATTATTAACTTCTAAAAGAGAGGAGAAAACACTGTTAATGTTCATATAGTTTTTATTCATTTTTATTTTTATTTTTATTTTTTTTTATTTTTTTAAAATGAGAACTTTCCTTGGCAACTGTTTCCTCATTTTATTACAGTTAACATTAATTTTAGTTTTAGTTTTAGTGAACTATAATAACCCTGCAGCTAATAATATGCATATTTTATGATATAAAGATGCATATTGTGTTTAAAGATATACAGATTTACTTGTTTTTATAAAAGAGGGGAGAAAACACTTACCTTGTGTTCCTGATGTCCAATCAAACTCTATTTGACAGTCAACATGGATAGATAATGTGTTACGTCTTCGAAAACTATGACTAAACTACACACACACACACACAAAAAAAAAAAAATACAACCCAGACCCATTAAAAATAGATTTGAAGAGGATCAATATGTTTTGTGTGATGTTATTATTGGCTACTAAGAGCATGAAACCTTCAAGAGACATTCATAAATCAAGAATTAACCAATTCATATATTTTTGTATGACAAATATTTACAAAATTGCCCAATGTAAAAAATTCTGTATAGTTCCTGATGCAATAAATAATTTAGAGCCACTTTCTTATATGGCAAATTATTTAGGTGTTTTTTTTTAAATTATTTTAGCTTTCATTTTTGTTGAAATATAATCAAAAGCAAATTCCACTGAATTTAGATTGGGAACTATACGTTTCATTAATCACATTAAGGCATCAGATTGCCTGAATACTTCATATTTCAGTATGTGGAAAAACAAGATTGTGTGAAGCCTTGTGCTCTGTTTTACTCCGATACCTTAAGAATCAACCTGAGACGCATGACAACTAGACTTTATAATCCTATAAGATATTATAATCCTATAAAAGCTATATGTAATGTGAGCATTTCTGACAGCAGAGACGGTTGTACTGTGCAACTATAGAGAAGTAAATGAATATTTATGTGATGCTCTGAGGCTCCCTGACACGTTACGCTTATGAAATGTGAAGGAACTCAGTTGTGCTGGCGCTTTTCATGAAATATTGCATCAGCTGGAAAAAAAAACAGATGACAACTACAGGGAAATATATGTGCGGAGCGGTGAAACTGTCACACACTGCATTACGATGATGGGCCTGTGGACATGGAACTGACAGCTGTCAAATAATGCAATATAAACAATTATTGTGAGATTTTTATTTATGATCCAGAAATGTTTCGATCTGATTTTGGAAAATCACAAATCAGCATTTTTTTTTTTATTTTATTTTTTTTTTTAAATGCACAAATCAGCAAATTGTTTACCGCACTTGACATCACTGTTTCATATTTAATGTCACCACCGATAGCGCTTTGGTCACTGAAACTGAACTGAAAATTTTAAACTAAAATTGACACGTTTAGGGTTTACTCAGAAATATACAGTATATTTACATGGTAATATTTGCTTTTAAATGGGAAAAATTTGTAGTCATACACTATTCAACTTCTTCACTGTTAAAATAAACATAATAAACAGTGAAAAATAATACATTACTCAACTTTACTTGTTAAGCTGTAAATATAGTAATGAAATATAGCTGCAAGCAGCAATATCAGGGCCAAGCACAAAAAAAATCAAGTCCGACTGCAAAAATGAGTACATTTGGACATGATTTTAAACAAAATGATTGAAAGCCCATAATTACAATCACTTGTAATGTGACTTAATTGCTTATAACTTTGACCAATAGGTGGTGCTGACACCAAATTGATCTGGTATGTTGGGAGACAATTTTGGTGGCAACATGTCAAATCTTTCCAGAGATATAGCCTGAGATGTAGTTTGGCATGCCATCAAATTCATTGATGCGGTAAACCAAAACGGTTTCGTCTATCGACACGAAATCCATAGCTTTTGCTGGCATGGTCTGAAGATGATCTGACTCAAATTTGGTGAAAATGTCTTGTTAAGTAAGTATTTTTTTATACATAAATTTAAAGAGAATCAATATGGCGGACAGAAAGTTTGGCTGACTGTGGCAAAATTGGTATCCATGTTCTTGGCATGACCCAAGGAATATATTAAGACCAATTTTTTTACAATAGGCAAAATTAATCAAAAGCTAGTAGCATTATTTGACATTTCAGGAACATTTTTTATCAAGGTGGCACTATCTCAAAACTTTTTGAGTACCTTCAGGGCATAGTGCCAATGACACATACCGAGTTTCATAATGATGCGCCAATGTGTAATATACAACATTTTAAAAAATAAAAAATACGGGAAAATTGGGTAGCGTTTGACTTTACACGCTGCATGCACACTAGGTGGCAGGATGAGCAGGTCATGGTTGTCTTAAAACACACCAAGTTTGCTCAGAATACATGAATGCATTCCGGAGATACAGCCTCACGTTCATTTTGGTGTGTTCTTTGTGGAATTTGTTTGTGCGTTATTCAAGAATGGTTTGACTAATCAGCTAGAAATCCATGACTTTTTGTGAGCATGATCTAAAGATTATCTGGTTAATGTACGTGAAAATTGGAGCAACGATCTAGGAAAAATTTGAAAAAAAAAAGGTTTTTCTGAAAACTCAAAATGAAAAATATTCATGCGGAAAAGGATGTCATGGAGTGAGTGCGGCTTTGGACAGTTATTGGCACTAAAGTTTGATACACATGGTTCATGAGCGGAATGGTAATAGGAACACCAACGTTTGGTGCTTGGCCCCTACTAATAAACAAAAACAGAAAATTATGAATATAGTGACAAATGATGCATTACTCAACTTCTTTCTGTTATTATTATAATGCAAATAATAATAATAGTTGTGCGCATGTGCAAATAGTTTAATATCTAATGAATTACCCGTAGCAGATCTATACAGGTGGAGCTGGGGAAGGAGGAGGGTTTTTGAAAGCACACGGTTACTGCTACAGCAAAAGCTGATCAAGTATTTGAAGGTGGAGGTGCTGATTCAGCAGGAACCAATCAGAGTTTCATGACAGAACTTTGTTTTTATTCTTCTTCTGCATTAGATGCAAGTGATTCTCCACTGGTTTAGCATGTTTCTCTATCAGGACAGACTTGATTATACTCACGTTTTCGCCTGCCTCTCCCGTTTCAGGTCTTGTCGCTGGGCGCCGACGTGCTCCCAGAATACAAGCTCCAGACGCCACGCATGGATAAGTTCACCATCCTGCACTACAGCCCGTTCAAAGCGATGTGGGATTGGCTCATCCTGCTGCTGGTTATTTATACAGCCATTTTAACCCCTTATTCTGCTGCCTTCCTGCTCAACGACATCGAGGAGCAAAAAAGACGGAAATGTGGCTATTCCTGCAGCCCTCTTAACATGGTGGACCTAATGGTGGACATCATGTTCATCATCGACATCCTCATAAACTTTCGCACCACGTACGTGAACTTGAACGAGGAGGTGGTGAGCCATCCGGGGAAGATCGCCATCCATTACTTCAAAGGCTGGTTCCTTATAGACATGGTGGCGGCCATTCCCTTCGACCTGCTCATATTTGGATCGGGATCAGAAGATGTAAGTGACACCAGAACTTAATCAACTTCCTTCTGCTCTTGGCTGCCGGTCTAAGCTAGAGATCTCAAACTCAAATGACCAATTGAACAAGTGGTGTTCTCCTTTCCATTGACGCAGTTAGGCACTTAAAGGATTAGTTCGCTTCAGAATTAAAATTTCCTGATCATTTACTCACCCTCGTGTCATCCGAGATGTTTGTCTTTCTTTCTTCAGTCGAAAAGAAATGAAGAGGAAAACGTTCTAGGATTTTTCTCCATATAGTGACTTCAACAGGGTTCAACAGGTCCAAATGTGAGTTTCAGTGCAGCTTCAAAGACTCTACATGATCCCAGACGAGGAATAAGAGTCTCATCTTGGGAAATAATCGGTCATTTTCTAAAAAAAAAAATAAAAAAATGTATACTTTTAACCCCAAATGCACGCATTATGTAATCACGTTGGAAAGGTCACGCGTGACGTAGGCGAAAGCATCGATCCTGTGTCTACAAAGCGAACATGCAAACACTCTTTACAAAGAAAAGCTAAAACAACGATGTCGGATGATTTTGAAGTTGGAGGAGAAAATGAGAGAGTCACGCGTGACCTTTCCAACGTGATTATGTAACGTGTGGTGCATCGCAGATCAGCGCAAGACAAGCATTGGTTGTTAAAAAGTATATTTTTATTGTTTTTTGGGTTTTTTTTTGAAAATGACTGATTGTTTCTCTAGATAAGTCCCTTATTTGTCATGTGGGATTGTGTAGAGTCCTTTGAAGCTGCACTGAAAGTGACATTTGGACCTTCAACCCGTTGAACCCCAGTGAAGTCCGTTATATAAAGAAAAAGCCTGGAATTTTCTCCTCAAAAACATTCATTTCTTTTTGCCTGGAGAAACTTCAGCTTGGATGACATGGGGGTAACTTGTCAGGAAATTTTATTTCCTTTAATAGATCATATCATGCATATACACTAGAACTCAAACCCATGATCTTGCCGTTGCAATCACCATATCCGTTGAGCTGAAGAAACATTTGGAACTAAAGTAACTATAATTTAAGCTATCTGCTTCTAGAAAACAACTGAACAACATTTGTCAAGTCTTCCAAAAAAAAAAAAAAAACTTTTAGGGATAAACAGATCTTTTGATAGATAGTTTGAGCCCTAAGCTATTTGTTTGCCCATTTATTTATTTAATTGTTTGTTTGTGCTCTGTCCATTACGCAGATCCGATCAGAGCATTTTGTAGAGGTCAGAGAGCTTTTAGCGCTGGTGGGCTGCCGATTCTTCCGACTATTTCAGTGAATCGGGGATTACAGTATGAGAATATACTGTATGTTGTTTTCTTCTTTTCTTTTTTTTTTTTTGAATGGCCTTCATTTCTGAATCCATTTATTTGGATTAGTGGCTTACCAAATGGGAGTCAATGATTATGATGAGAGAGAGAGTAAAGAGAAAACTGATGTTTGAACAGCTTACAGGCTGAATCATTGGCACGCCGGTTGGCTTGTTTCCTTGCTTGTTTATGTAGGCACATCCGTCAATGGCCTATCATGAGCTCTTGGCACATCCCAGCATATGGTTTTCCTGCTTTGTGGTCTGTTCCAGTGACAGCAACTCTGTCAGAGCCATATACAGCCTAAGGACATCAGAAACAAACACAGTGGCTTTTAAAATATTAAAGAATGGAATTATAGATTAAGGGAAATGTCATTATTTGATGGCATGTAGTATATTTTTAGACTATGAATGGGTTTTGATGCTTGGTCTAAAGTGTATTGCTTTCTTCCAGATCATATTTTCCCAGAGGTTTCATATTTGCACAGTTTTGTCTGAAAAGGGCAGTTGAGCTCCAGCCATGAAGATCACCCAATTAACAAAGCTCACGCTCTCAGAATCTGCGCTCATTTTCACTGGAGGCGCTCTCACATCTGTCTCTGGTCGCAACTACGGCTGGGTGATATAGCTAAAAAAGCGTGTCTTAAAAAGTGTGATTTTTTCCGTTTCTTTTTTTCAAATGCAAATCACAGGAATCCAAATGTCTCATTTTTACTACCAAACAGTCAGGGTAGTCAAGTAGATTCAAAATAATTAAGTAAAGGTAAAATAGTGGTAAAATTATATCTATTTATCTATCTATCTATATATAATATAATATTTATAAAACACCTTAAAATGATTAAAGATTTGGTTTCCACTATTTTTCACTAAATTAAAATGTATTTATTTGCACCACTATAACAATAATCTGAATCTAATTGAACTTCAATTTTTTTATTATTATTATTCAGCAATAATGCATTAATCAAATGTAAAAATGATACATTGATCAAAAGGGACAGTGTATATATATATATATACACATATATACACACACACATATTTTTTATATATATATATATATATATATATACACACACACACATGCACACATATTTTATATATATATATATATATATATATATATATTATATATATATATATATATATATATATATATATATATATATATATACTAAGAAGAAAATGGCAAATCCTGTTTTCACTCTTTTACTTTTTTCATAATGACCAACTTTTACTTATTAAGAATCTGACATTCAGCATTACACAAATGCAAACATGAATGCGTCATAGAGGATGCTTTATGGTCAATTGATGCCTGTGTGGTCAGCCAGATGGATTTGATCTGCTGGTCAGCGGTCAGACTGCTGTGTCTGTATTTGTACACTACTGAGGGAATAAGCTGGGTCGGTCAGACGGCAGGTGATTATAGGATGCATCTCATTTACAGCTCACAGATGAAGGACTTTGGGTCTCTGCAAAACCCATGCTTTTACATAATCTTCCATTATTGAAACACTGTTGCTTTAATTAACTTGACCAAAACCAAAAATCTTTAAGACGGCCTTTATCTCAAAATATATTCAATAATATTAGAGATTCTTATTTGCTATTTAATTGTACAACCTTTTAAAACACATCAAATATTAAATCAAAAGCAGAAACATTATCAAAATGCTAAGGAACATGCTAGCAGTGTGCTACATCATGTTAGCAATATGTGTAAAATCATGCCAACATGTTAAAACACGCTAGCATTGTGTTAAAACATGTTAGCCACATCTACATGAAATATGTTAACATTGTCACGATAGAAAAATGTTAGCAACATGTTAGAAATGTTATCAAAATGCTAAGGAACATGCTAGCAGTGTGCTACATCATGTTAGCAATATGTGTAAAATCATGCCAACATGTTAAAACACGCTAGCATTGTGTTAAAACATGTTAGCCACATCTACATGAAATATGTTAACATTGTCACGATAGAAAAATGTTAGCAACATGTTAGAAACGTTATCAAAATGCTAAGGAACATGCTAGCAGTGTGCTACATCATGTTAGCAATATGTGTAAAATCATGCCAACATGTTAAAACACGCTAGCATTGTGTTAAAACATGTTAGCCACATCTACATGAAATATGTTAACATTGTCACGATAGAAAAATGTTAGCAACATGTTAGAAACGTTATCAAAATGCTAAGGAACATGCTAGCAGTGTGCTAGATCACGTTAGCAATATGTGTAAAATCATGCCAACATGTTAAAACACGCTAGCGTTGAGCTAAAACGTGTTAGCCACATCTACATGAAATATGTTAACATTGTCACGATAGAAAAATGTTAGCAACATGTTAGAAACGTTATCAAAATGCTAAGGAACATGCTAGCAGTGTGCTAGATCACGTTAGCAATATGTGTAAAATCATGCCAACATGTTAAAACACGCTAGCGTTGAGCTAAAACGTGTTAGCCACATCTACATGAAATATGTTAACATTGTCACGATAGAAAAATGTTAGCAACATGTTAGAAACGTTATCAAAATGCTAAGGAACATGCTAGCAGTGTGCTAGATCACGTTAGCAATATGTTTAAAATCATGCCAACATGTTAAAACACGCTAGCATTGTGTTAAAACGTGTTAGCCACATCTACATGAAATATGTTAACATTGTCACAATATAAAAATGTTAGTAACATGTTAGAAACGTTATCAAAATGCTAAGGAACATAATAGCAGTGTGCTACATCATGTTAGCAATATGTTTAAAATCATGCCAACATGTTAAAACACGCTAGCATTGTGTTAAAACGTGTTAGCCACATCTACATGAAATATGTTAACATTGTCACGATAGAAAAATGTTAGTAACATGTTAGAAACGTTATCAAAATGCTAAGGAACATGCTAGCAGTGTGCTACATCACGTTAGCAATATGTTTAAAATCATGCCAACATGTTAAAACACACTAGCATTGTGCTAAAACGTGTTAGCCACATCTACATGAAATATGTTAACATTGTCACGATATAAAAATGTTAGCAACATGTTAGAAACGTTATCAAAATGCTAAGGAACATGCTAGCAGTGTGATACATCATGTTAGCAATATGTTTAAAATCATGCCAACATGTTAAAACACGCTAGCATTGTGTTAAAACATGTTAGCCACATCTACATGAAATATGTTAACATTGTCACGATAGAAAAATGTTAGTAACATGTTAGAAACGTTATCAAAATGCTAAGGAACATAATAGCAGTGTGCTACATCATGTTAGCAATATGTTTAAAATCATGCCAACATGTTAAAACACACTAGCATTGTGCTAAAACGTGTTAGCCACATCTACATGAAATATGTTAACATTGTCACGATAGAAAAATGTTAGTAACATGTTAGAAACGTTATCAAAATGCTAAGGAACATGCTAGCAGTGTGCTACATCACGTCAGCAATATGCTTAAAATCATGCTAACATGTTAAAACACGCTAGCGTTGTGCTAAAACGTGTTAGCCACATCTACATGAAATATGTTAACATTGTCACGATAGAAAAATGTTAGTAACATGTTAGAAACGTTATCAAAATGCTAAGGAACATGCTAGCAGTGTGCTACATCACGTCAGCAATATGCTTAAAATCATGCTAACATGTTAAAACACACTAGCGTTGTGCTAAAACGTGTTTTTCTCTGACTTCTCGATTAAACCTCGAGGTTTCACTCAGTTGATTGAAACTTTCAGACGAGGCTTTGTTCAAATCACCAAAGTCTTCTCGTCTAGTTAAATTTAAAATGTAGGCCACTCATGTGAGGTCGAACTTGATGAACAATCGAGCGTCCATCTTATCAGCACGTCCCGCTATAACTCAAAAACGTGATTTGCTGTGAACAGGATCTTCTAATGAGTTTTTAATGGGCCGCTCATGACAGATGCAGCACTTTTCAACGTGAGAGTACAAAAAACCCACGTGCCTGGCTCCACAAGCTCGCTAACACACTGTCAGCGCTCGTATGCATGCTAAGCATTGCTGTCAGACGCATCCGTTAAGACATATTCTAAAAATACCCAGTGCGGGTCCTAACCTCGCTTTGTGAGGCCACCGTATAATTGCCAGCTAAACAAATGATCTCCCACCAGGGGACGAGTGATGTTGCTGAAGGAGTCGTTTCGGATGAGACAGTGCCCGCTGTCAGCTCCCAGGGACCTTTCTCCCGTGTAGTCTCTATCTATTGAACAGATTTCACCTGCAAATGATGATTTATCTCTTTTCTGCTCAGTTTGGTTATGCGCCGTTTACCGGGAGCTGTACGAGAAGTGCGAATGCTGAAATACATTCGCTCTCATGTCGGGTGTTTATTTTATCCTCATGGTGCGAAATTTTGATGAGATGGATCTCTGGTGTTGGTGCAGCCGTGTGTAATGGACTAAAATTAAACAGGATTATCAAAATATTAATTAGTGTGTGCAGACATTACAGTAGAACCCAGTTATCAGCTTTGGGTGTATTAGACCACAATGTGTTCCGGCTCTTCTAATACCGTTAACTGTGGATAATTAAAGCTATAAAAGATCACGGCTCCGTTCCAAAACCTAGTAAGCTGACTACATACGCAGGAATAAGTGTCTGATTTTGTGTTATTATGGGATACTAAAATTACAACTGATGTCAGTTGCCCAAAATCTGTGTTTCCCATTCATTAACTGGATTGTGGCGGCCCACCAAAATCGAATCTGTTCCGCAACAGTTTCATAATGAATCAAAAATATATATTTAAGCTTCTCATTATAACATAAAGCATCTTTAATGTCGTGTTTTGCGCCATTGCTTTGGGAAAGTATCTGTAAAATGAACAGTGATATATGGCTTTGTGCACTTATCAAATCGCAAAAAAAAAACTGCAATTTAATCAAATTAGTGTATAGTTTGTTATGGGCTGCGTGTATGAAAGCGAAGTGCGCACTTTTGACATGTAATCAGCTTGTGATCTGTTGCATATTGTTATTATTATTTTCCTAATTCCCAACAATTTTGTGGCCGAGAGACCTCAAAGCGCTGCAAATAAGAAAACACATGCAAATAAAAAAAGCACATGCAAATAAAAAAAAGCACATGCAAATTAAAAAAAAAACATGATCATCAGTTTGACAACACATGTGCTGCAAATCCTCACAACACACAACACACACAAACGCACTGCATATACAAAAACGCACTACATTTACGAAAAGCGCTGCAAATAGCACAAACCACAACGGAAATGTTTCAAATGACGGACCCTACTAGGACATCCGTCCAAAACCAGCTCAACTCCCGCTTCACTCATTCACTATATAGTGTACGGCATTTGATTGCACAATGTGTTCACAATCATTAAATACTATAAAAACTGCAAACAAAAATAAACAACTGTACATTATTTCATGTATTTATTATTTTTAATAAGTGTTTTTCAGTTTTCTAGAAGCTCACGCTCACAGATGACGCGGTCGTCGAGCGCCTCAGACGCCGTTACCACGACGTCACATTAGTACAGATGATTAACGAATATTATTAAATCATCCACTAAATGATCATCTCTTAAAGTTGAATGAGTGAACAACAATGCCACATATTAAAACGCTTTTCTGTTAGTGAAACACATTACATGGAGTTAATGCCTACATAATATATTTAATATTTTTTAGTTTGTGCTGTTGTCAAGTAGGGTCCGTCACTTTTTGGGGTCCCCTTGAAACATTTCCGTTGTGTTTTGCGCTAGTTGCAGCGCTTTTTGTAAATGTAGCGCGTTTTTGTGTTTGCATGTGTTGTGAGGATTTGCAGCACATGTGTTGTCAAACTGATGATCACGTTTTTTTTTATTTGCATGTGTTTTTTTTTATTTGCATGTGTTTTCTTATTTGCAGCGCTTTGAGCTCTCTCGGCCACCGTAGTTTTCCGGCAAATAAAGCGTTTGCCAATATTAATCAGACAGTTTACTAATACTCCAATGAGAGTTGGTTGATATTCAGTTGCAAAGTTAATTATGGTTAGTTGAATGTCTAAAGTGGAGCATCAAAGTAAAGTGTTACCAAAATAATTACGTTACTTTTGAAATATTCATTATCTTTGTTTAAGTCACAAACTGAACATGGGTTGGAGCTCTTAATTTTGAACTCCCACAGTGCACCAGAGTATGGAAGCTTGTTTACGCCATGAAATAAATGGTAAAAAAAGGTAATTGCGAGTATTTTTTTTTCGCCATTGGCTATTCGCAAAGACCCGCCCTCTTTAGTTACTGTTGCTATGTCCGACAAGCCATGCACTCTCACGCAGTGAAAAATACATCGTGGAGCAAAAAGGACACTGAGAGCAGGTTACTTTTGATATGAAACAGTTTCATGTTTAAAATATTGTAATTTTTTAAAGAAGTTTAATCAATAAATAGCGTCTAGTGTGGTGACAGATCGCTGTAGCTCCTCGTGAAGCGATCATCTCTTCATACTAGTTCATTTATAGCATCAAATAAACATGAATGAACATCAGAATGTTGTTTCAAGACGTGAGGACACACAATTTATCAAGTTCAAGTTCATCAACGTTAATCTACTAACTCCCCCGACTGCTTTGTCAGACAAAATGGCGGATTCAGGGTTATGATTGGTCAGATCACCTGTCAATCAAACTCCCAGCGAAGGGTCAATTGCGAGCTTATATGTCACAATTGTAACTTTTTTTCTCAGAATTGCGAGATATAATCTCAAAGTTGCAAATTATAAAATGAGAATTTTCAAGAAAAAAAGTCAGAATTGTGAGATAAATCGCAATTACTCAAAAAATAAATTATTATTTAGTGGCGGAAACAAGCTCCCATACCAGAGTGATGATTTTAAATTTAAATTCTTCCTTGTGCATATTATTGTGTACTACGCATTTTTATGCATATTAAGAGTATTGGGTCGTTTATCGGGTCTCTTGGACATTATTTATTTTTGGTTAATATCATGCTATTTGCTATTATTTTGAATATTAGGTGTAATAGAGCAGATTAACATGCTTTAATGTTGAAAAAACATAACGTACATTGTAAAATGCTCTGATTTCTACAAAGCCCCTCCTTGCGAAAAGCTCAGTGAGCTCTGATTGGCCAGTAGACCCAGTGCATTGTGATTGGCCAAACACCTCAAGAGCGTGTCCGAAATGTAACGCCCCTGACCATAATCACGAGCTTCAGCTTGAAAGAATCGTAAACACAGTTAATAATGTCGTCAGTTTTACCACATCAATTCAAGTGATATCTGTTCGTAATGTAACTAATGAGCACCTTCTCTCTTCTTTCCAAGACAACCACTCTCATTGGCCTGTTGAAGACAGCGCGACTCCTCCGACTGGTTCGGGTTGCCAGGAAGCTGGACCGTTACTCTGAATACGGTGCAGCGGTTCTCATGCTCCTTATGTGTATATTTGCTCTGATTGCCCATTGGCTCGCATGCATCTGGTACGCCATTGGAAATATGGAGAAACCGTACCTGGACCATAAGATCGGCTGGCTTGACAATCTCGAGGTGTCCATTGGCAAGAGGATAAACACTAGTGACCCCAGCTCTGGGCCGACCATAAAGGATAAATACGTCACTGCACTGTACTTCACATTCAGTTCGCTGACCAGCGTGGGCTTTGGAAACGTGTCTCCCAACACCAACTCGGAGAAGATCTTCTCCATCTGCGTCATGCTCATTGGATGTAAGTTGGAAGTAGGTTGGATAGTCGTGGCCTAGTGGTGAGGGAGTCGGGCTTGTAATCTGAAGGTTGCCGGTTCGATTCCCATGCCGGCAGGAATTGAAAGTGGGGATTGTGAATGAACGGCACTCTCTCCACCTTCGATACCATGACTAAAGTGCCCTTGAGCAAGACACCTAACCCCTAATTGCTCCCCTTGTAAGTCACTTTGGATAAAAGTCTGAAAATGGGGATCTATCGTTCCAAAACTGATAATTCTGTCATCTTTTATTCACTCTCATGACGTCCCAAACCCGCATGTTGCTATTTTTTTGTACTGAGAAACACCGAGGGAGAAAGTTGACTAAATAATGACAAAAGTTTTGATGTTTTGGTGAAATATTCATTTAAATAGTGAAGGCAATATGTACACAACCGATTAAATGTTTACACATTAAATTGATCAAAAGTGTTATTTTAAAATTTCTATGCATCAAAATTTTTTATTGTGAAGCAGCACAACTGTTAATAATAAGAAATGTTTTTAATCAGCATATTAGAATGATTTCTGTAGGATCGTGTGGCACTGAAAATTCAGCTTTGATCACTGGAATAAATTTCATTTTAATATATATTCACATAGAAAACTGCCATTTAAATTTGTAATAATATTTCACAGTATCACTGTATTGTTGATCAAATAAATGCAGCCTTGGAGAGACTCAAAAAATATTTAAAGAATATATTTGAAACCAGTTTGGATGCGAGAGAAATTTACCAAGGTATAAGAAACAAAATAATGTAATTAATAATCTTCAATATTGATAGCATGTCCTGAGATGGCTGTAATTCATTTGAAATGACCCAGGCATCTGTAAACTATTCATACTGACATATTTAATCTCTGTTTCAATCTAGAAGATGAATTTTAATACTTGGAAACAACGCTGACTTTTTCAAATCAATATTTTTATTGTCTTTTCATGACCCCATGACATCATCTTTAATCTATGTCTGTTAGTGCCAGCTAGTATACAGCTAAATGTTGACAAAAATATATTTTAGCAGATACGTTTACAGTTAAACTACTGATGACTACACTCAGGGACAGACAGTGGTGTATATAATATTTTTATAAGTGATATGTATATAAGTATTTGAGGAAATGTAAGTAGTTTCTGTACTTAAAGAGATAGTTCACCCCCCCCCCCCAAAAAAAAAAAATTTTGGATGAACTATCCCTTTAAGTGTATATCTTTACTCCAATACATTTACTCATTACATTTTGCGTAGCACTTAACCTTTTCTGAAGCAGATTATTTCTGCTACAAAAGAAGTAATATCACCATCTACAGTTGGTACATAATTATGAGATATAAAGTCATAATTGCGAGTTACAAATTCATAATTGAGTTATAAAGTCATAATTGTGAGTTATAAAGTCAGAATTGAGTTATAAAGTCAGAATTGCGAGATATAAAGTCAGAATTGCGAGATATAAAGTCAGAATTGCGAGATATAAAGTCAGAATTGCAAGTTACAAAGTCAGAATTGCGAGATATAAAGTCAGAATTGCGAGATTTAAGTCAGAATTGCGAGATATAAAGTCAAAATTGTGAGATATAATGTCAGAACTGCAAATTACAAAGTCAGAATTGCGAGATATAAAGTCAGAATTGTGAGTTACAAAGTCAGAATTGCGAGATTTAAGTCAGAATTGCGAGATATAAAGTCAGAATTGTGAGTTATAAAGTCAGAATTGCGAGATTTAAGTCAGAATTGCGAGATATAAAGTCAGAATTGTGAGATATAAAGTCAGAATTGTGAGTTATAAAGTCAGAATTGTGAGATATAAAGTCAGAATTGTGAAATATAAAGTCAGAATTGCGAGATATAAAGTCAGAATTGCGAGATATAAAGTCAGAATTGCGAGATATAAAGTCAGAATTGCGAGATATAAAGTCAGAATTGCGAGATTTAAGTCAGAATTGCGAAATTTAAGTCAGAATTGCGAGATATAAAGTCAGAATTGTGAGATATAAAGTCAGAATTGTGAGTTATAAAGTCAGAATTGTGAGATATAAAGTCAGAATTGTGAGATATAAAGTCAGAATTGCGAGATATCAAGTCAGAATTGTGAGATATAAAGTCAGAATTGCGAGATATAAAGTCAGAATTGCGAGATATAAAGTCAGAATTGCGAGATATAAAGTCAGAATTGTGATATATAAAGTCAAAATTGCGAGTTATAAAGTCAGAATTGTGAGATATAAAGTCAGAATTGTGAAATATAAAGTCAGAATTGCGAGATATAAAGTCAGAATTGCGAGATATAAAGTCAGAATTGCGAGATTTAAGTCAGAATTGCGAGATTTAAGTCAGAATTGCGAGATATAAAGTCAGAATTGCGAGATATAAAGTCAGAATTGTGAGATATAAAGTCAGAATTGCGAGATATAAAGTCAGAATTGCGAGATATAAAGTCAGAATTGCGAGATATAAAGTCAGAATTGTGAGATATAAAGTCAGAATTGCGAGATATAAAGTCAGAATTGCGAGATATAAAGTCAGAATTGCGAGATATAAAGTCAGAATTGTGAGACATAAAGTCAGAATTGTGAGATATAAAGTCAGAATTGTGAGATATAAAGTCAGAATTGCCAGATATAAAGTCAGAATTGCGAGATATAAAGTCAGAATTGCGAGATATAAAGTCAGAATTGTGAGATATAAAGTCAGAATTGCGAGATATAAAGTCAGAATTGTGAGATATAAAGTCAAAATTGTGAGATATAAAGTCAAAATTGCGAGATATAAAGTCAGAATTGCGAGATATAAAGTCAGAATTGTGAGATATAAAGTCAGAATTGTGAGATATAAAGTCAGAATTGCGAGATATAAAGTCAAAATTGTGAGATATAATGTCAGAACTGCAAATTACAAAGTCAGAATTGCGAGATATAAAGTCAGAATTGTGAGATATAAAGTCAAAATTGTGAGATATAAAGTCAAAATTGCGAGATATAAAGTCAGAATTGCGAGATATAAAGTCAGAATTGTGAGATATAAAGTCAGAATTGTGAGATATAAAGTCAGAATTGCGAGATATAAAGTCAAAATTGTGAGATATAATGTCAGAACTGCAAATTACAAAGTCAGAATTGCGAGATTTAAGTCAGAATTGCGAGATATAAAGTCAGAATTGTGAGATATAAAGTCAGAATTGTGAGTTATAAAGTCAGAATTGTGAGATATAAAGTCAGAATTGTGAGATATAAAGTCAGAATTGCGAGATATCAAGTCAGAATTGTGAGATATAAAGTCAGAATTGCGAGATATAAAGTCAGAATTGCGAGATATAAAGTCAGAATTGCGAGATATAAAGTCAGAATTGCGAGATATAAAGTCAGAATTGTGATATATAAAGTCAAAATTGCGAGTTATAAAGTCAGAATTGTGAGATATAAAGTCAGAATTGTGAAATATAAAGTCAGAATTGCGAGATATAAAGTCAGAATTGCGAGATATAAAGTCAGAATTGCGAGATATAAAGTCAGAATTGCGAGATTTAAGTCAGAATTGCGAGATATAAAGTCAGAATTGCGAGATATAAAGTCAGAATTGTGAGATATAAAGTCAGAATTGCGAGATATAAAGTCAGAATTGCGAGATATAAAGTCAGAATTGCGAGATATAAAGTCAGAATTGTGAGATATAAAGTCAGAATTGCGAGATATAAAGTCAGAATTGCGAGATATAAAGTCAGAATTGCGAGATATAAAGTCAGAATTGCGAGATATAAAGTCAGAATTGTGAGACATAAAGTCAGAATTGTGAGATATAAAGTCAGAATTGTGAGATATAAAGTCAGAATTGCCAGATATAAAGTCAGAATTGCGAGATATAAAGTCAGAATTGCGAGATATAAAGTCAGAATTGTGAGATATAAAGTCAGAATTGCGAGATATAAAGTCAGAATTGTGAGATATAAAGTCAGAATTGTGAGATATAAAGTCAGAATTGTGAGATATAAAGTCAGAATTGCGAGATATAAAGTCAGAATTGCGAGATATAAAGTCAGAATTGTGAGATATAAAGTCAAATTGTGAGATATAAAGTCAAAATTGCGAGATATAAAGTCAGAATTGCGAGATATAAAGTCAGAATTGTGAGATATAAAGTCAGAATTGTGAGATATAAAGTCAGAATTGCGAGATATAAAGTCAAAATTGTGAGATATAATGTCAGAACTGCAAATTACAAAGTCAGAATTGCGAGATATAAAGTCAGAATTGTGAGATATAAAGTCAAAATTGTGAGATATAAAGTCAAAATTGCGAGATATAAAGTCAGAATTGCGAGATATAAAGTCAGAATTGTGAGATATAAAGTCAGAATTGTGAGATATAAAGTCAGAATTGCGAGATATAAAGTCAAAATTGTGAGATATAATGTCAGAACTGCAAATTACAAAGTCAGAATTGCGAGATTTAAGTCAGAATTGCGAGATATAAAGTCAGAATTGTGAGATATAAAGTCAGAATTGTGAGTTATAAAGTCAGAATTGTGAGATATAAAGTCAGAATTGTGAAATATAAAGTCAAAATTGTGAGATATAATGTCAGAATTGCGAGATATAAAGTCAGAATTGTGAGATATAAAGTCCGAATTGTGAGATATAATGTCAGAATTGTGAGATATAAAGTCCGAATTGCGAGATATAAAGTCCGAATTGTGAGTTACAAAGTCATAGAGATAGTTCACCCCCCCCCCCCCCCCCCCCCCCCCTTAAAGGGATGAACTATCCCTTTAAGTATATATCTTTACTCCAATACATTTACTCATTACACTTTGCATAGCACCTAACCTTTTCTGAAGCAGATTATTTCTGCTACAAAAGAAGTAATATCACCATCTATAGTGCATTGAAGGCAATATATATTTGATCTAAATTGGCCTCTACAGACAAAATGTACCTTGCGTTTGCAATTTCGCCTGTGTGACACTGTCCTGTCTTCTCCAGCTTTGATGTACGCCAGCATCTTTGGGAACGTTTCTGCCATCATCCAGCGGCTGTATTCAGGAACGGCGCGCTACCACATGCAGATGCTCCGGGTGAAAGAGTTTATCCGTTTCCACCAGATCCCGAACCCGCTCAGGCAGAGACTGGAGGAGTACTTCCAACACTCGTGGACCTACACAAACGGCATCGACTTGAACACGGTGCGTTTGATGCATCCAGGTCTAGTTATTGAAATACCATGATGCTTTCATTGCATAAGTGTTTTCAAATCTTTATTTAATTTGAATTGACCCTTAGAAAGATAGGATCGGTCAGTACTGTTTTTAAGCAGAGGCTTTGCAAAAGGTCAATTAAAACAATCATGAAACAAAAAATGTGTAGCACTTTTAGCACCAACAGTCCGTAAACTAGGGGAATATTTTACGTCAAAGGGGTTCGATTTACAATAAAGTTAAGTTGGGAAAAAAAAAAAAAAAAAAACTTTAGTCCTTTACTCAACTTCATGTTCCTTATTTTTTCTTTGGAAACTTTTCCATACAATAACAGTTCATGGTGGCCAGATCTGTCAAGCTCTAAAAAAGATGAAAAAGCACCTTAAGAGATTAATAAAAGTAGTAAATGCACAACTCATGTTCTGTACTCCAGTTTTCCTTCATTCCAATTAAATTTGTTCACTGAAAATGAACTAATGTATGGAAGCTTGTTTCTGCCACTAAATAAAAAATAAAAAAGGTAATTGCGACGTTTTATCTCACAGTTCTGACTTTTTTCTCGTAATTGCAAGATTTAAACCCACAATTGCTTAATATAAAGTCAGAGTTGCAAATGACAATTTATAAATCACGCAATTGACTTCATAACTCGCAATTCTGACTTTTTCTTCAGAACTGCAAGAAATAAACTCACTATTGTGAATTATACAGTCAGAATTGTGTTATAAAGTCAGAATTGTGAGATATAAAGTCAGAATTGTGAGATATAAAGTCAGAATTGCGAGATATAAAGTCAGAGTTGCGAGATATAAAGTCAGAATTGTGAGTTATAAAGTCAGAATTGTGAGTTATAAAGTCAGAATTGTGAGATATAAAGTCAGAATTGTGAGATATAAAGTCAGAATTGTGAGTTATAAAGTCAGAATTGTGAGTTATAAAGTCAGAATTGTGAGATATAAAGTCAGAATTGTGAGATATAAAGTCAGAATTGTGAGTTATAAAGTCAGAGTTGCGAGATATAAAGTCAGAATTGTGAGTTATAAAGTCAGAATTGTGAGTTATAAAGTCAGAATTGTGAGTTATAAAGTCAGAATTGTGAGTTATAAAGTCAGAATTGTGAGATATAAAGTCAGAATTGTGAGATATAAAGTCAGAATTGTGAGTTATAAAGTCAGAATTGCGAGATATAAAGTCAGAATTGTGAGTTATAAAGTCAGAATTGTGAGTTATAAAGTCAGAATTGTGAGTTATAAAGTCAGAATTGTGAGTTATAAAGTCAGAATTGTGAGTTATAAAGTCAGAATTGCGAGATATAAAGTCAGAATTGTGAGTTATAAAGTCAGAATTGTGAGTTATAAAGTCAGAATTGTGAGTTATAAAGTCAGAATTGTGAGTTATAAAGTCAGAATTGTGAGATATAAAGTCAGAATTGTGAGATATAAAGTCAGAATTGTGAGTTATAAAGTCAGAATTGTGAGATATAAAGTCAGAATTGTGAGATATAAAGTCAGAATTGTGAGATATAAAGTCAGAATTGTGATATATAAAGTCAGAATTGTGAGATAATGTCAGAATTGAGATATAAAGTCAGAATTGTGAGATATAAAGTCAGAATTGCGAATTGTAAAGTCAGAAAAAAAAAGTCAGGATTGTGAGATAAAAAGTTGCAAATACCCGTTTTGATTTTTGTTTCATTTTGTCAGATAAAGAAAATAATATGTGTTTATAAGGGTGAGAGTAAATAATGGCAGATTTTTGGCTGAACTATTCCTATGAATGATCTCTGAAATGTTATTTGAGCATGTCATCACAGTATGAATGTGTGAGTGTATGTACTGAAAACACCACCTGTCTCTCTCCATGTCTGCCTCGGATGAAATGGACTGACCTCGTCACCCTGGGAAGAGCAGGAGGTATTTATATAAACGCAGGACTCATCTTCATTCATGCCTTCGCTCTTAGTCTCTCTCATTCACATCAACCTTCACTCCGTTCTGGACATACTGATGCTTATCTCAGCCACAGAAACTCTCCCTCGTATTTAACACTCTCCTTCAAGCTCTTCTACCAGGAAATGCTTGTTTTCAAAAAAAAAAAAAAAAAAGTTTGGGCTTATTTTAGTCTTTTTTGCAACCATTTGGTGCATATCCTAATATTTTTTTTCTTGTGATAGTACCTAATAATAATAATAATAATAATAATGACCAAATAAAAATGTAAAAACATATTTATTTTGGGGCTTGGATAATATAATATAATGTAATATAAGGTAATTTAATGTAATATAATATAATATAATATAATGTAACAATGTAATATATTGTAATATAATATAACAATGTAATATAATAAAATATAATGTAATATAATGTAATATAATATAATATAATAAAATATTATGTAATATAATGTAAAAATATAATATAATGTAATATAATGTAACAATGTAATATAATGTAATATAATATAATATAATGTAATATAATATAATATAATGTAACAATGTAATATAATATAATGTAATATAATATAATAAAATATTATGTAATATAGTGTAATATAATATAATATAATATAATGTAATATAATATAATATAATATAATATAATATAATATAATATAATATAATATAATATAATATAATATAATACTTATCTCCCAGTCATTAAAAGCAATTCAAATTTGTAGTCAAATTGATTACATGATGTGCTGATTAATTAATCTAATTAGCTAATCACAGTTTAATTGCCCATCAAATTTGGCAAAATCATTCTCAATATATTCCAAATATTGAAGATACCACCCAATTCTAGCATGAATTATCATATATTAAATGGGGATCTACGGTAGCCATTCTGCTTTAGATGAGACTTTAAAACTTTCTCTTGTTAAAGCAAGTCTGCATGTTGCTAAGAAACTGAATCATTTCTGTTAGCAATTATTGAACCCTCATTATTTCATCTCTTTTAATTTATGATTGCACCGCTAATATGAGCACAGTAGTTGGCACGTGCATCATTAATCTCTTTCTCGCCACTTCAGCCGTATGAATACTTTGGCAGAAACATCACAATGCGAAATAATTGAATTACCTGTCAAAAAAACATCAGGACTCTGTTCCAAAACCTAGTGAACTGTGACTTTAAGACTGCATCACATTCAATATATTCACAATATTATTGATTTTTACTTTGGATCAGACAAATGCAGCCTTGGTGAGCTTAAGAGGCTTTCTTCAAAAAACCCTCAACTTTAGACCTGTAATATCAGTCAGTTTTGTTCAAAACTGTACTTCACATTTGTGAGTGTTATTATTATTAGAGTGCCAAACAACAGTTCACTGAAATCAGTTTAGGTCAGGATGCGACCATGTTTTGGAACAAAGCCTGCAACACCACACAATAACTAACAGAGTAATTACAGATAATGTCTGCACTAATGTACTTCCTTTAATCTTCAGTGATGGATCAGATTCTCACATCTCTCTGCAGGTCTTAAAAGGGTTTCCTGAGTGTTTGCAGGCAGATATCTGTCTCCATCTGAACGACAGTCTCCTTCAGGGATGTAAGGCGTTCAAGGGTGCGACTCAAGGATGCCTGCGTGCTCTCGCCATGCGCTTCAAAACCACCCATGCTCCTCCCGGAGACACACTCGTGCACTGCGGAGACGTTCTGACCGCACTCTACTTCCTGTCTCGGGGATCCATTGAGATCCTCAAGGACGACATAGTGGTGGCCATTCTGGGTAAGAGCTCACAAGCTTGTTTTAAAGGAAGCACTAAAGGAAAGTGACCTGATATGAAATCAATAATGCTTGGAAAATATTAATAGTGTATATAAAAATGATTACAATGTTATTATGAAATGACACACTTACTGTATGTTAGGGGTGTAACGTCAGGGCTGGGCTGGTTACTTTTAAAATGTTTTTCACTACTGATTACAAAATACATGCTTTAAAAAGTCATTTGTAACGTATTTCGTTACATTACTCAAGTTTAGTAACTTCATCTAAATACTTTAGAATACTTTGGAATACTAATAAGTGTGGAACAAACACAAAAAAGGTCAGTTTTTTGATAGTTTTTATTTCACAATTCTGACTTTTTCCCTCAGAATTGTGTGATATAAAGTTGCAATTGGGAGTTATAAAGTCAAAATTATGAGATATAAACTCACAATATTGAGAAAAGTCAAAATTATGAGATATAAACTCACATACTAAATTCACAATTGCAAGAAAAAAAGTAAGTATTGCAAGTTTATATCTCCCAATTCTGACTTTATAACTTGCAATTGTGAGTTTAAATCTCGCAATTCTGAGAAAAAGAAGTCAGAATTGTGAAATGCAAACTCACAATTGTGAGGGTGAAAAAACAAATCGTGAGAAAAAGTTGCAGTGACGAGTGAATTATAAAATGACTGACAAAACATGAAAACAGTGGAAAACATGAAACTGAACTCGTCTTTTTCAGACGGTCAGAGTCAGAGAATCACCAATCGCTGTTTAAATGACATTAAAACTCAAAGTAATCACTTTGGTAATCTAAAACACTTTTCAGATGGAACTGTAATCTGATTACCACCCATTTAAAATGAAATACAGTGACTCACATTTTGTATTTTAAATACGTAACTAAGTTACTTGTATTTCGTTACTCCCCAACCCTGGTAACGGTACATAAACATGACAGGAGAAAAACTTTTGTTTTCTTACAAACGTGTCTCTGTATTTAAATAAATTAAATTATAATCAACATTTTCTAAAATAAAATGCATCTCAGCAAATGCATATTACTATAATATCAAAGGTTGCAATTAACAACAGAGGCCAAATTACGGCATAAGTTGCGATTTATTTTTAGATATAATAATAAACACTCAAATAAGAATATTTAAAAAAAAAAAACACACATAAATTGCATATAAGGCAGGTTTTGCATTAACTTCTTATAAAGTTAATTTTCTACTCCAATTCATTTTTTTTTTAAAAATATTATCATTTACACAGTTACTGTTTCATGACAAATTTAAAGATGCAATAAATATTATATTAATTAAATAAATAAAACAATATTAGCAGTTAAAAGTAAATCTAAAGAATATATAAGCTAATATAGTGCATATATTTCCCCTCTAGTGAACTAACGTGCTGTGGACACTAAATGACTTGCCTGAGGTAAATGTAATGCTACGTGAGATATTATTCTCAAGCTGTTTTATTTTTGTTTTTCTGCAGTTGAAACACTGGTTGAGAGTGTTACGTAAACATACAAATCATTATCACTTCTTATTCTGCATTTTTTACTGGTAGTAAACAGCATTGCATTACCAGGCGTGCTCCCCCTTCTGGATTGGAGTGTGGATTGCCTGTTACCGATTGTATTCGTCATCTAACTGTGACGCCTGTACCGTTACACCTCTATTGTATATATTATATGTGTGTATATATATATATATATATATTTTTTTTTTTTTTTTTTTTTTTTTTTTTTTATACGCACACAATACCATTTAGGATTGGTATTTTGGTTTGTAAGACGCTCACCAAAGCTGTATTTATTTAAGTAAAAACAATACAGTAAAAACAGCACTACTGTAAAATTATTACAATTTAAAACTATTGTTTTCTATTTGAACACATTTAAAATGTGATTTTTTCCTGTGATGGTAAAGCTGAATTTTCAGCATCATTACTCCAGTCTTCAGTGTCACATGATCCTTCAGAAATCACTCTGATACGCTGATTTGCTGAAAACATTTCTTATTAATATCAAGGTTGAACACAGTCGTGCCTCTTCGTATTTCTTGTGGAAACCACAATACAATTTTTTTTCCGAGATTCTTTGATTAATAAAAAGTTGAAAAGAACCGAAATATTTTAGAACATTATAAATGCTTTAGTGTTGCTATTGATAATTTAATGCATCCTTGCTGAATAAAAGCATGCATTTTTCTCGCAGTTAGTTAGAAGGACATTTTGAGATTGGACCTCTTGAATATCCTTTCTCTAGATATTTAATTAAGAAATCACCTTTTTTTTTTTTTTACTGATAAATGACTACTTTAATCACAGGTAGACTATTTTTAAAATCTTGCATAAGAATATATTTCATTGTCTCATTATTTCTCACGGTGCCCTTGTGATCGATGCTTTCTGAACGTTTCGTAGCTTGAATCCTGTGTGCGCTTGCTAAAAGCGGCCTGCAGACATTACTGCGTCACAGCCGCGTCCTGTGGAGGACTTTCTGCCCAGGCATGTTGTTTACCGACGCGGCGGTTAGCAACGAGAGCGAGAGAGGGCACACACTGCATCTCCCAGTGGGGAGATGTGCCATTGTCCTTACATGCTTAAACACAGCAGCAGAGAGCCCAGGTGCCCAGGGTGCAGTTTTGCTCTGTCTCCAAATCCAAAGGCAGAGTGAAACGTTTCCATTATTGTTCTCTCAGAAAACGTCAAACAAATGAGCATATGCTCGAAAACATCCCTGTCTTTCCTTTTCAGGGTTTTTGCATTGTGCTCCATTCTGTGTCTAGAACCGTGTCTGATAAGAAGAGGCTTCTGACATTTCTATTAAGTGGCTTCTGCTGAGAGAGAGAGAGAGAGAGAGAGAGAGAGAGAGAGAGAGAGAAAGAGAGAGAGCGAGCTGCACTGGGCTTTTTATAGCTAACGGCCTATAGAATGCACATTAGAGAAGATGTGAGGGAAAGAACAAAAGAAAAAAACTGCAGATCTTG
>CM074281.1:4168659-4198659 GCA_037194245.1 Opsariichthys bidens | reverse complement strand
TGAGTGTGAGTGAGTGAGTGAGTGTGAGTGAGTGAGTGTGTGAGTGAGTGAATTTGGACACAGAGTGCGCCGAAAGGGCTGCCGCTTTTGCATAGTTTGTGCTTTCTGTTTAATAATCATTTCAAACTTTGTAAACTGGCAGCTCCATAAGTTACAAAAAGATTTATCTTGAAACTAGCATGTACCAACCATAATAAACACTTTAATAATGCATTAAAATGGAATTTATCTCTGTATGATATTACACTGAACCCACATTGGGCCAGGATGGAGTGATGGATGATTCAGCAGCTGGCGCCGCCTTCTGGTCAGACACAGGAATTATGTACATCGGTTGTACACTCGTTATTGCGGTGCATTATGGGATTGAATGAGTGCACTCGATAACATCGACTACGGTTTCGGACACCAAATAGTGCCCTATTTAAGGGTATAGGGGGCGAATGCATGTATCTGACAGGTGCTCTTAACTTCAACACAGTTTAAAAGCTCAGTTTTTTCATCAGATGAATATTTGCTGGCTAATCCGGTGACATAATAGGGTCAAAACAAAGAACAGTGCAGACAGCCATGGAGAAAAGTTGTCAAACCTCACAAAGTCACTATTTATACTGAAATGCTGTCGATAGAGCTGAACTCGTGCTGAACCCTGAGTGTTCGTTTAATAATCTTCTTTGGATCCATTAAAAAGAGAAAGTGCTTCTCCATCCCTCCTCAGCTCCACTGGAAGGGCCCACAATGCTTTGTGTCTGCTGCTTTATGGTGAGATTTAGAAAGGTGTCAGATCCCTTATGAACGGCTGTGTCAGGCATTTTAGCCAGTTGAGTTTAATGTCACCTGCAGCTCAGTCACGTCTCTCTTATTTAAAGCAGAATCACTCGGTGGGCCTGACATTTACCCGGGAAGCGGCCCAGCTGAGAGCCCGCTGATTTTTGAGATAAACTGTAACTTGAATAGACTTTGGCGCAGTATTGCGGTGTCGTTTTTGCCATTTTATAAAACATGAGGAAAAATGTATAATTAAAATAAACTACATTTGTGTTTCCTTCAGGAAACAACAGTGCTTGTTAAAGGTAAAGGTTGAGATACATTACTGTTCAACAGTTTATTTTTATTACTATTTTAATGAGCAAGGACGTGTTAAATTCACAGTAAAGTCATGTATAATGTTGCAAATATATTTATAACTCAAATAAATGCTCTTCTTTTGAACTTTCTATTCATCATAGAACCCTAAAAAAAAAAAAAATCATGGTTTCCACAAAAATATTAAGTAGCAAATACGGTTTTGAACAATGATAAGGATATTTCTGAAGGATCATGTGACACTGAAGACTGAAGTAATGATGCTGAAAATACAGATTTGAGCTCAGGAATAAATTAGAGTTTACAATATATTCAAATTAAACTTTAGTTCTTTGTTAAATTGTAATAATTTTTCACAATATTACTGTTTTTACTGTATTTTTGATCAAATAAATGCAGCCTTGGTGAGAAGAGACCTTAAAAACATTTAAAAATCTTACCGATCCCAAACTTTTGAAAGGTATAGTGTAAGTTTAGGTTTTTGTCTCTTATATTTTATATAATTCTTTGGTTCGTATAATGAAATGCTGCATCACAGCTGTCATATCACTCAGCGCACGTCTTGTTTTCAGCTGCGCACAAGAATCAATAGTGTAATAATACACGAGGCGGCTATAAATGATTAAACATATGCAAGGAAGTCAAGGCCAATTACAATTCAGAATGCAAATAGAAGAAAGAAAGAAGACCAGTTGGAATTAAGTTTGTAGATGTTACAAAAATGTTCCACTCTAAGCAAGACTTTATCTTTAAAATTTCTTAAGTGTAATGTTTACAAAAACAAATTATGAATTGCAGAGGAAGATCCAGAACTGAAATTCAGATATGGTAATGAGCATTTCCTTTCTGATGCACAGTAAGTGGTTGATCAATCACAACAAACTGGGCCATCTGACCAATCAGAGCAGAGCAGGATCTAGGAAAGGAGGAGTTTAGAGAGACAGAATCCTTTATCGAATGTCTCAGACACTGTGAGAAAAGAGCTGATGCTGCAATGTATATAATGAGACAATTAAAGTCAGATGCATGTAAACCTGTTGTACCCTCAACTAAATCAGGCGTCTTTAATATAGCCATTAAACAAATAGTTGCTATACAACGAGAGGTGGAGGGGAAAAGAACAGCAGATACCTGACATCATCTGATTCATAATCTCCACAAATAGAGCGAGAGCTGATAATCCGCATGCATTCTGTCCTAAACTGACCTTGCTTGCACTTATAAAAGACGCAATCAACATCTGAAATCCCCCAAAGACACATGCTACCACACGCATATAGATAGATCTCTGTGAGATACGGCTTCGGTGACACAGAAGTGCAAATAAAAAAGGCAAAACATCGTGCACCTGTGTTCTAGGCGTACGATAAACCTGACCTGAATGTGTCCTTTGTTCTCCAGGTAAGAACGATATATTCGGAGAGATGATCCACCTGTACGCTAAGCCCGGGAAATCCAACGCAGACGTCAGAGCGCTCAGCTACTGCGACCTGCACACCATCCAGAGAGAGGAGCTGCTGGAGGTGTTGGACATGTACCCAGAGTTCGCAGACTATTTCCTCACCAATCTGGAGCTGACCTTTAACCTGCGAGACGAAAACTCAAAGGTACTTCCCATCAAAAGCAAGAAATAATATACAAAACGGATGAAAATAAAGCATTGATTGTGTGTTGTTGTTGGGCTCCTTCTCTATAGAGCACTTATTCACAAGCCAGCGATTCAGACGGAGAGGATACGAAGAGCCGGAGGAAGATCTCCTTTAAACGTAAACCATCAAAAGGTGGATATGATTGATTGACTGATTGCATTAAGCCACTGTTGCAGGAACTAAGGGATAAAATGGTTAAAAACTGGTTTCAGTTTAGGGGTGCGTTTCCCATACAAAGACTTAACTCGCTGCTTAAAGGGTCAGAAATGAAAATTACCCCATGATCAGGGCTGGGTGGGTTACTTTTAAAATGTATTTCACTACAAATTACAAAATACATGCTTTAAAAAGTAATTTGTAATGTATTTCGTTACATTACTCAAGTTTAGTAACTCAATCTAAATACTTTAGAATACTTTGGAATACTAATAAGTGTGGAACAAACACAAAAAAGGTCATTGTGAGTTTTTATCTCACAATTCTGACTTTTTCCCTCAGAATTGCGTGATATAAAGTTGCAATTGTGAATTATAAAGTCAGAATTATGAAATATAAACTCGCAATATTGAGAAAAGTCAGAATTATGACATTTAACTCACATACTAAATTCACAATTGCAAGAAAAAAAGTCAGTATTGCAAGTTTATATCTCCCAATTCTGACTTTATAACTTGCAATTTTGAATTTAAATTTCGCAATTCTGAGAAAAAGAAGTCAGAATTGTGAAATGCAAACTCACAATTGAGGAAAAAACAAATTGTGAGGAAAAAGTTGCAGTGACCTTTTTTACAAATGACATTAAAACTCAAAGTAATCACTTTGGTAATCTAAAACACTTTTCAGATGGAACTGTAATCTGATTACCACCCATTTAAAATGTAACTGTCATGAAATACAGTGACTCAAATGTTGTATTTTAAATACGTAACTAAGTTACTTGTATTTCGTTACTCCCCAACCCTGCATATATTACATGCAGTTACTATAGTAATAACTATAAATTATGCATAATTACATGCAACTAACCCTAAACCAAACTCTAATCCTAACCCTATAGTAAGTACATGTAGTTACTTAATATTACGCAGTACTTAAATGTATAATTACACTGTAATACTGACACCTTAAAATACAGCATTAACTCTCTTTTTTTCTCAGTTATTTTGCTTTATTTCCAGATTTAATCATATGCTCCTTCTTATGTACTAAAGCACATACATAAATCTCTTGACAAACTAAAAGACGTAAACATCTATATCTTTGGTGAGCTCTTAAAGGGTTAGTTCACCCAAAAATGAAAATTCTGTCATTAATTCCTCTCCCTCATGTCGTTCTACACCCATAAGACCTTCGTTCATCTTCAGAACACAAATGAAGATGTTTTAATGAAATCTGAGAGCTTTTTGTCACTCCATCAACAGCTACGCAACTTCCACTTTCAAGCCCCAGAAAGGTAGTAAAGACATCATTAAAGTAATCCATTCGATTCCAGTGGTTTAACCTCAATTATATGAAGCAAATGCTTTGTTTGCGCAAAAAAACAAACATAATTTATAATATTTACAAACTACATCTGCTGTCCCGCCGACACAACCCGCATGCGCCACGAGCCTCTCGTGAACTAAAATGAGGTTAAACCACTGGAGTCACGTGATTACTTTAAGGATGTCTTTACTGCCTTTCTGGGGCTTGAAAGTGGAAGTTGCATAGCTGTCAATGGAGAGGCAAAAAGCTCTCAGATTTCATTAGAAAGATCTTCATCTGTGTTCCAAAGATGAACAAAAGTCACACAGGTTTGGAATGAGATGAGATGAGATGAGAGGAGATGTTTTGGCTTGCACTATCCCTTTAAAACACTGTTGGGACATTTTAAAACACTTAACTTCAACGACCAGGGAGAACAAAATTTAACCCGTGTGCATTGTTCAAATTCACTACTCTTTCGTACTTTTAACTGCTTAAAAATGTATCAGATAAATATTTTTTTCAAATTTCTTTGCTTAAGTGTATTAATCAACCTCAGTCCTGATCAAAACTACTAAATTTAAAAAAAAAAAATCAGGATTTTAACTCTTTAAAACGTTAAAATCTGATGCTGCACAAAAACTAACAACGCATCAAAGCCAATGTTGTTTCTAATCTTTGACACGTTTTTTCCCAAATCAGTGACATCATTTATGAATTTGGCAATTAAAGAGTTAAAATCCTGATTTTTTTTTTTTAGTTTAAATTTAGTAGTTTGGATCAGGACTGAGGTTGATTAATAGATTTAAGCAAAACAATTTGAAAAAAATATTTATCTGATACATTTTTAAAGCAGTTAAAAGTAACGAAAGGGTAGTGAATTTGCCCACAGAGTACTGTTGAGTTTTTGAACATTTTCAAAGCATTTTCCCAAAATATGTGTCAAAATAAGATTTATCACCAAAAAGCATTCCATTTGCTGAAACACGGAGAAAGTTATGGCCAAATTAAGACTCAAAAATTCCCCATAGTGGATGAAAACATCCTGAACAGCACATAAGGGTTAAGGTCATAAAAATGATCTACTCCATAGTCCAAGGAGACAGTATTTTTTTTTAATGTGAAGCATTTTTGACCTCGTTGACCCCTATTACAGGGAAACAGCTTAACACTGCTTAATGTACTGAGACCTCACTGATTATAAAAGCTCTTCATAGATGAGCCCATAATCTTATGTCTTGTGTACTATAATAAAACATGACCGGTGAAAAGAACATTTCTGTAATGTTTAACAATGATGATCACGCTTGTACAGTGTTTATGAGTTATGATTAAGGTTTGAGAGAAATTCTGTGCTTTAACCTTTGTGCATTGTTCCAATTCACTCCCCTTTCGTTCTGTTCGTGGCTGAAAACAGCCACTACTTTTAACTGCTTTAAAAATGTATCAGATAAATATTTTTTTTCAAATTTTTTTGCTTAAATCTATTAATCAACCTCAGTCCTGATCATAACTACTAAATTTGAAAAAAAAAAAATCAGGATTGTAACTCTTTAATTGCCAAATTCATAAATGATGTCACTGATTTGGGGGAAAAACACACACAAAATGACTTATTTTCAGTATAAAATGTGATTGTGGACTGGATTTTTTTTGCCTTTTATCACAGTCTTGGACATGTCAAAGATTAGAAACAACATTGGCTTTGATGCGTTGTTAGTTTTTGTGCAGCATCAGATTTTACTTTTTCTCCCTCATTTACTGTTTGTAGCTGAAAACAGCCACTACTTTTAACTGCTTTAAAAATGTATCAGATAAATATTTTTTTCAATTTATTTTGCTTAAATCTATTAATCAACCTCAGTTTTTTTTCCCAAATCAGTGACATCATTTATGAATTTGGCAATTAAAGAGTTAAAATCCAGAAATTAAAAAAAAAAATTAGTAGTTTTGATCAGGATTGAGGTTGATTAATAGATTTAAGCAAACAAATTTGAAACAAATATTTATCTGATACATCTAAAGCAGTTAAAAGTAATGCAAGGGTAGTGAATTTGCCCACAGAGTACTGTTGAGTTTTTGAAAATTTTCAAAGCATTTTCCCAAAATATGTGTCAAAATAAGATTTGTCACCAAAAATCATTCCATTTGCTGAAACGCGGAGAAAGTTATGGCCAAATTAAGACTCAAAAATTCCCCATAGTGGATGAAAACATCCCGAACAGCACATAAGGGTTAACTATTTCTTCATAACAGTCTTTTATGGGAAGAAAATGGTAAAACTTTACAAAATGATTTCATTTTTGAATTACACTAGTCAATACGAACGAACAATGAACAATCTTATTGTTAATTTCAGTATTTACTAATACATTTTTAAAATTAAAAGTAGCATCTGTTTACATTAGTTAATGCACAAACATACACAAACAATAAATAACTGTATTTTTATTAACTAACGTTAACAAAGATTAATACATTCTGTAAAAGAGCTAATGCTATGGTTTGGTACATTTCCATCTAATATTAAACATTCACGCAAAGTAAAAAAAGAGTATTTATTATAAAGACCATATTAATATACTCTCTTTAGCCAAAATGTTAATGCAGGTCAAAATATATTTTTTAACAGAAGCTAAACTTGTTGTTTAAGTTGGTTTAAAGTGTCATTTTTTTCATCTGATTTACAGTCAGAGCTTTTTCTGCTTAAAAACATGTTCAGACAGTGTTGTTTTTCATCGGATTTGACCTCGAACACGTTTTGTAACCCTTACCGGTCATCCTGTAGGAGGAAGCCTCAAAGAAGCGGACAGCGAGTGTAGGACGGAGCGGCGAGAGTCTCGTCTCAGCTCTAAGAGGAGCTCTGAGGACCGTCACGCCTCCAGAGAGGAACAGCAGAGGCTCCTGGGAGCAGCGATAATAGAGTATCCATCCATACAGAGCTGCACCTCCACGCCGGACTGCAGTCCTCCCACCGAGGACGCCGAAAAAAAGACATATGATGGTGAGGATGTAGTGTTCGTTCATCTTAACACCGTGTCCTTGTTGTCCGTTTCTGTTGCTTCACAAACCTGAAGGGACAAATACACACACAGGGTAAAGTCACTTTATAAACTACATTCTAAGGCATCCTAAATGGTGCATAATTTAAAAACACATTACTATAAACATTAAGGTCTTTTGAAGTTTATTTATTTGTAGTAAGCAAACCACATTAAGCATTAACTAACAAAATGCTTTTAATTTTATCTTAAAGGATTAGTTCCCTTCTGAATTCAAATTTCCTGACCCTCTTTTTTTCTTCAGTTGAAAAGAAATTAGGTTTTTTGAGGAAAAAATTCCAGGATTTTTCTCCATATAGTGACGTCAACAGGGTTCAACGGGTCCAAATGTCAGTTTCAGTGCAGCTTCAGAGACTCTACATGATCCCAGACGAGGAATAAGAGTCTGATCTAGAGAAACCGTCGGACATTTTCTAAAAAATTATATACGTTTTAACCACAAATGCTCATCTTGCACTGCTCTGCGATGTGCCACACATTACGCAATCACGTTGGAAAGGTCACGCGTGATGTAGGAAGAAGTACCGATCCAGTGTTCACAAAGCAAATATGCAAAAAAGAACTTGCAAAGTCAAGTAACCTTTACAAAAAAAGGTAAAACAACGATGTCGGAGGAGAAAATGAGATGGTCACCCGCGACCTTTCCAACATGATTACGCAATGTGTGGCGCATCGCAGAGCAGTGCAAGATGAGCGTTTGTGGTTAAAACGTATATAATTTTTTAGAAAATGGCTGATCTTTTCTTTAGATCAGACTCTTATTCCTCGTCTGGGATCGTTTAGAGTCTTTGAAGCTGCACTGAAACTGACATTTTCACCTTCAACCTGTTGAACCCCAATGAAGTCCACTATATAGAGAAAAATCCTTGAATGGTTTCCTCAAAAAAACTTAATTTCTTTTCGACTGAAGAAAGAAAGATGACATCTTGGATGGCATGGGGATGAGTAAAATATCAGGAAATTGTAATTCTGAAGTGAACGAATCTTTTAAAGAGGCCCTTTTTCAAAAGTCTTTGTTTTTAGGCTCTACAAGAATAGGTTTTCTTGCTTGAATGAAAAAACATTTCTGTCGTTGTTGCAGCTCCTCTTTTCCCAGTCTGTCAGTAACGCTCTGTTTAGTTTCGGTCTCTATGAAGCCCCTCTTTCTGAGCGCTCTGATTGGTTGACGGTTGACCAGTGTGTTGTGATTGGTCAAGCGCTTTGAGCGTGTTAGAGTGTCAACACACTACTAACTCAACCAGGCCCCGCCCCTTTATTTTTCATATCCCGTGGGCGGGAATTATTTAAATGAGTAATATTGTGACGTGTTTCGTTCCTGGAAGAAAACTCAACGCTACAATGGAGGCGTTTCAGGGAGTTCACAAACAGATATAGAGAATAACTCCCGCCGGAGGGACTTTGGAACGTTGCAGAGCTTGTAGAAAAGCATCATTTTTAAGTGAAAATTCTACTTTCATATTAATTTAGCTTTTATTGTGAAAGTCTAAAAGTCAATTTGTCTGATTTGGTCAGAGCATATGGCTGGGAATCAGTCAAAAAGAATGACCGGAGAGAACATGCGTTCATTATACGGTCTGTCGGGCGGACATCGCTCTCCTGTCTGTTCCCAACAACAGCCCATTTTGCTTAATAAAGGTTTCGGTCGAACTCTTGGATCCCGAGTCGGACATCTCAACAACGCAGAGACTTGGTCGAACAGAAGCTGAAGTATCTTAGCCATCACGAATGATTTTCATTCTCAGATTTTCAGTGTGAAATGTAAGTGAACGACATCTCTTAATAATGCGATGAGGATTTTAAAAAAAATAATCATTTTAATTCAGACCAGTTCGCTAATAAATCTTTGAGACTGATTCATGAACCTGTTGCAAAGTCCTCCAAACGTTCAGAAACACACCAATAATAATAATAATAATAATAAATGGTCTTTTCTCTACACTAAATTTAGATAAAACGTTTGTGTATATAAACTTTGTTGCCTCGCCAAAAATTTGAAAAGCTTAAAGCGTGAGGATTATAAGACTGAAATGGTTATGATAGCCAATGAAATATTACAGAGCAGCGCATAACTACACAGTAAAAACCCCAGAGTTAAATCAACTCTGCTCAGATAACATTTGGTCCCTCTCTAAATAGTGTTAAAGTAACACTGAAGCAGTGACATTAAGCGACGATTGAACATTATTGATGAACACCTGCTGTTAACAAGCAGAATCACTGTAGAAAAGAGAAACACAAGAACTACAACTGACTTCAGCCACAGTCTTAGATGAAATCAGCTGAAGATAAAAGACTTACAACTTTAACACTAGTTCAGTGTTACTTTAAGACTATTTAGAGAGGGACCAAATGTTATCTGAGCAGAGTTGATTTAACTCTGGGGTTTTTACTGTGTAGAACAACCACAGACTAATTTTGGAAACACACAAGGTTTCAAAATGGTTTCAAAATCTGCATAAATCCTTCAAATTGATTGACACAAACTTGCAGTTATCACTGAAGAGAAGCAGTAATGATTTTTGCTGCCATTTATTATTAGCTCTAATAAGTTTTGAATGATTTTACTTAATACAATTCATTACTGTTTAAAATAAAATGTTTTATTAGTTTGTCCCAGCATTAAATTATATTGTCAACATTTCTCACAAAATCATCGCATTCAATATCATTTCTTTTCATTTCTATTACATAAGAAGGAATATTTTCTTAGCTAAGCTAATAATAATTAATCAGAATCTTTGATTCTAAATATTTAGTGGATCATTTATAACTATTAAAGGATGGAAACATTGAATTATTTACACTTGTCAGTGGCTACACTTTCATAATCCTTCAAGAACAATCTCTGCCAAAGCAACAGTATTATGTAAAAAAAAAAAAAAAGTATGTTGACCTTCGCCGGTTTTTAAAATGCTCTGTATATTCTGTGCTCCCAGCGAAGATAAAACAAGCTTTTAGCTTGATGGATGACTTCAAAACAAAAACCACCTCCTAAAAACTTTTCAGACATTGTTAGTCCTTAAAACACTGCTTGACAGGGTATAAAAGGAAGGCAGAGCTCAGACACTGAAAAAAGTATTGATCGAATCAGTCTGTTCCTAAATCCAAGATAAAGCAGCATGATGAGCGAGAGAGAGAGAGAGAGACAGAGACAGAGAGAGAGAGAGAGAGACAGAGAGAGAGAAGTAGATGCCACGGTAAAACAGGGTCTTTCAGGAGCTTAAGGCACAGTGCGGCCCGTTTTACAGGCTTTAGGAAAATCCGCTGGGCATCTATTCCCTAACTCTCCTCGACGAGCACACAATGTTCCCTCCTGCGCTACAGCCAAACAAGCTAATGCCCACCAACCACTAGAGAGGGGGATTGCCATTGGCATATGACCTCCACGTGTACACACACAAGCACTAAACTCAACACGATTATCAGGGTATTGAAATATTAAAGCAATAGTTCATGGTTCTATAAATATTTACCTTCATGCCCTTTCAACCCCAGGACGCTCTTTCCATATGAATGATATAAAATGTTTATAAAAGTGGTGGTTGTATGCTATATGTTATCGAATCTTTTATTAATGATAGCTTGAGGAACAGCTTTTGTCATTTCTCACTGAAAATCTTCCCTCCGTTGTTTGTGCCATTGACATCAGTTCGCAAAGACACGCCCCCTAGTTACTGTTGCTATGTCGGACAAGTCATGCGCTCTCACGCCACACATCATGTTTTCATGCAGTGAAAAATACATCGCGGAGCAAAGAGGACACTGACAACATGAAACAGTTTCATATTTAAAATATTGTAATTTTTTAAAGAAGTTTAACAATAAATAGCGTCTAGTGGCGTGACAGATCGCTGGAGCTCCTCGATCATCTCTTCATACTAGTTCATTTACAGCATCAAATAAACATGAATGAACATCAGAAGGAATGTTGTTTCAAGCGCGTGAGTTCACAAGTTCAAGTTCACCGACGTTAATCTACTAACTCCCCCCGACCGCTTATGATTGGTTAGATAAGAGTCAATTAACTGTTATGTCATATATATCTTGCGGAATCAGAGGAATATTTATCATTTTAAATCGTTTCAAACATACACACAATCAAACATTTCAAAAGAGGGGTCATAAAAATTGCATTTTGTTTTTAGTTAGTACTGGCTTACAGTAAATAATTTCACATAACAGATGTTTTTAATACTAAAAAAGTCAATGTTATCAAAAAATGTATTATTTTGCTCGACAATCTTATTTTCATCATTTAGTACTGCCCTTCAGAAGCTACGCAAGATGTTCAAAATAAGTACAATTTACTCTGTTCATCATATTTCCAAAAGTTTTCACCCCTCGGCTTTTAATGCGTCGTGAGCATCAGTGGACGTTTGCACCGTTTGTAATGGCAGATAAGAGCCTCTCAGTTCTCCACAGTATGAAAAAATACAGCTCATAAAAATCATAGTCACTAATTCTGACCGGCGTTTTGTTTTGCTCTACCCTCTTCTCTGTCGTGTTCCTCAGTACGTCAGGCGTCGGGTCAGAGGTTACTCTTCTGCCGCACATCGATCGTTTGGCCTTCTAGTTATTTTAGTTTTAAATATGGATATTTTTCTCACATCGCTTCGCTTCAGAGGGCCTTTATTGGAGCCGTGTGGATATCTTTCATGATGGATGGATGCATTTTTTTGGGCTTCAAAATCTCATCCTCTATTTACTGCCATTTTTAAAGCTCAGAAGAGTCAGGCCAGTATTTAACACATCTCCTATTGTGTTCGTCTAAGATGTGTATGATCATGGGGTAATGTTCATTTTTGGGTGAACTATCCCTTTAACTGAGAAAACTTTCATTATTTACTCACCCTCATGTCAAACCTGTATGCATTTTTTTCCATCTGTTCAACAAAAACATTTACAGCATGCTCTTTTTTTGACTTGTTCATATATATATTTTTGGCAACACTAATGTCACGTTACATTATCGTAATAACTATATATTATGCATAATTACATGCAATTAACCTAAACCATCATCCTGACCCTAACCCTATAGTAAGCATGTAGTTAATTATTATTACTCAGTATTTCAATGTATATTTACACTGTAACACGATAAAGCGTAACCATATTCTTTAGCGACATGAGGGTGCAGTAAATTCATTTTTGCCTCAACTTTAATACAGGAAATATATAATTCATTGTCAGCTCTCATATGTTGCACGCTTGTAAAATTGCCAGTCCTGGAAAAAGCAAACCGCACTTGCTGTAGGCATGTTCCTTTCAACTCTATTCAGAAAATACACATAATACATGATTATACAATAATTCATCTGATGTGAACGGACATATTAGAAGACATGCAAGTTTCTCTGATGATCTAAAGCTGATGCTTGTCATTTTTTTTTTCAGTTTAATATGCAGAGGGTTATTATAGTTTGCTCTATAAACAGAAAATATAATGTTTGCAATATTAATAAAAAAAATATAACAGTATCTCAATGATACCAACACTCCTAGTATAAGTATAAGCCATATTCAACGTTTTGAGCTCATCTATACAGTCGGGAGAATGTATTTGAGGCGCCGGTTTGCCCACTTACAAAGCATGTGGAAATTTGTCATTTTTATCATCGGTACTACAGAATCTAAAACAAAAATCCAGAAATTGATTGAATTTGCATTAACAAAATGAATTTTTATGACATTTATATACACATTTAAAATGTCTCTTCCAAGGTAATAAACCAAAAATGTGTTTCGATATGCCCCGACTTCCGGTTTCTGCACTTTTCACGGTGCTTTTAAAGAGCTGAATGCGTCTTCTCAGTCTCCGACCATCCATGAGGGTGAATCTTTCCTGGAGGAATCTAATTTCTCTACCCTGCTCGTGTCTGGTGTCGCACAGCCTGTGATCAGACATAAATTGGCGTCTCGCGCGGAGGCGGCCGTTCTGATCGGCGTGGAGCAGGTGTCTATGAGAGATAACCATTGGCTGTAGTGTTTCTATTAGTCCTGAGTCTCACCGATAGGACAGTCACAGCAATGTAACACCAATACAAGCACTGACACAGAGACGGCAGCCCTTTACACGCACATGAGACGCAATTTCTCAGTTTCTTTCTGTACAGCATCATTCTGCACAGGACTTTGATTCCACAGGAAGTTGAGAATGACACACAGAATCATGGACAACACAGAAAAACTGAAATAATAAATGCAACTATTATAATCGTGCATGATAAGGATATTGACTAGTGCATCCCATTTGTTTAGTTGTTCACGTCATGTGACCAGTGAAACTAAGGTATTTTGATGCAAATTCATTTCTAGTCAAATAGAGCTCTGCAAGGATGATGCATTTTTGTGGACCAAAACTGGGAAATGAGCATTTCAGCACTTCCCGTTCCATCGTCCCAAAGTCAAAGGGTTTTTTGGCAAGGATTTGTTGTTAAATGCAGTAAAAGCCCATTGTGATTTTTTTTTTTTTAACGTGTCTTTCTTGAAATAAGCCGTATGCTCACAAGTGTCTGTGATATTATTCATCCTCACACTGAACAGATAAACTAGTCGACTCGCTATTCCACTTTTACAGTTTTGTTTACGGTCGAGCTCTCGCTAACTATTCTAACTCAAACTTTAAGGGAAAATGTTTTTAAAATAAAGAGTTGTCACGTAAAGCCAGAAGTGTGTGTGTCCCTTTAAATGCAAATGAGCTGCTGCTCCCCGCCCCCTTTCCAGAAGAGGGCGGAGCTTTAACAGCTCAACAACAACAAAGCTGGAGAATCTCACGCAGACGGTGTTCATCCTTACATTGTTCAAACGGATGGAGAGACTCAGGAAGAAGTTTCTGAACGGTTAGTGGATAAATTGATGGAGTTGCTGTGGAGTTGATCGACTCGTCACTAGCATGTGTCGTCACGTTCATCTTTTTTCCTTGAATCGACCCTCGTTTGTGAAGCAGTCCGGCGTAAAATGACGGCATCAACAACACTCGACTACAACAACTCTAAAGCAGCCCAACATGGCCCCGCCCCCTTTATTGTGCGCTCTCAGGGGCGGAGTTTATGTAAATTTTAGAGTTAGTGATGTCACTTACCCGGCCTTTTGTTGTAGTCCTTAAACAGCTAAAAATCTCCTTTTGCACTGAACTTTGAGCGTCGTAACTTTGCAGATGTTGTTTATGCTCATTACACACTAACTAAAGTTAAAAAAGGAAAATCATAATCAACAACCCCTTTAAATTTGGAAAGCTCACTGGATATTTTCTGGATATTATCCAGCAGTTTTGAATGCACAAGAGTAACGACTGAAATTTATATGCATTTTATGTTAGTCTGCTGTACAGCTAAACAACTTTTTTTTTTTAAAGATCCGTTTTAACAGATTACTGTATATCATTTCATTTGCGAGGCTTACCTTATAATTGATATTTACAATATTTTAACATTTCAATGTGCACGTTTATGGTGAAAAATGAACAATTATGTAGCAACACTCGGATGTGAACACAAACGCACGTGTGTCTTAAATACCTGTTTTAGATGTCCAGACTGACGGGTGGTTAGCCGACAGCGTCAAAGCGGACACAGACACGGCTGCGCAGGAACACGCCGGCGCTGAAGACGAAGATCTGGACGGCGACATCACGTATGGAGAAGTGGAGCACAGACTAGACCAACTGCAGGAACACCTGAGCAGGTAAAACATATGGTTTTAAAATGAAATATAGCAAAGATTAAAGTAAATTATAGAAAAATTCCAGTGTGTATCAATTGCTGAGAAAGATCCGGTGCTCAAATTCAAATATGGTAATGGATGTTTAGTTTCCGATGAGAGCAGGAATGTGCATATTTTTATTAAATGTTGACTTTAACTATCATGCAACACAATTACTGCGATTATTAGAATTTAATTCATTTTGATTGCAATTATTCAATGCAATTTAAATTGATAAAATATAGGGAGAAATTATTGAAGCTAATTTAAAATGGCTTTCGATTTGTGTCGCATTCCTGTGCATGATGAAATCATTTTTCTTGATGGCTTCCCTTCAGTCACATGATTTGAAACGGCGAAGTGCTGCATCTCTGAGAGGCGAGGGAGTCTTCCAGTACATTACACCATGTTTCCAGGGGATCTGAGCACTGCAACAAATTACACTAACCACATGCACGCCTGCAATAAACATTACTAAACAAAACATTGCTCGTGGTTATCATTCACATGCATATGAAAATTAGCCTCAGCTGACAAAACAAGTTTAGATAGCGGTTAAAACACACACACTGACACTGAAGCGGCAGGGTGAGCAAAATCACAGCAGGTGGTATTTTTAGCTGTAATACTGGCTTAGAGAGAAAGACGCATCAGGCAGCAAAAATCCTGCATCAGCTGAGCTCCATGTCGCACATCTTAAAGCACAGAATCTGATGAGGCCTGACAAGCACATGTACAGGTCATTTTTAACCAAATCTAACATCCTATTTTTGTTCAAGACAATGAAACCTGTTTTTAGGACCTTTACTATTTTTTTTTTTTTTTTGCATTGTGACTACATTCAGGCACATTTTCCTGGGGTTTTAAGGGGAACTATAATGCCCCCTTTCACAAGATGTAATCACAGATCATTTATTATCGCTTGTCACATTTGCCTCTATTTGGGTGTGAGCAAAAACACACAGTTTTTGTGTGTGTCCCTTTAAATGCAAATGAGCTTCTGCTCCCCGCCCCCTTTCCAGAAGAGGGCGGAGCTTTAACGGCTCATCAACAACAAAGCTGGAGAATCTCACGCAGACGGTGTTCATCCTTGCATTGTTCAAACTGATGGAGAGACTCAGGAAGAAGTTCCAACTTTTAGACGTTTCCGAATGATTAGTGGATAAATTGATGTAGTTGCTCTGTGCCGTCATGTTAATCTTTTGTGCAAAACTCGTATGGACGCTCACTATACATAGCGCACGTGTTTGCCAAACAGAGTCTTACGCACCAGGCTAATGTTTATGATTGCTGTCAAATGCTGTGAATGGTCTAGTATTTTTTCCAAAATATGGCTTTGACAGAAATGCTCCTTTTTTAGCAATCGAGCACGCCAGGGTCAACTTGCAGGCTATCCGAGCAAACGAGACTCTAAATAGTGTTCAGTGCTCGTCTGTGCAACGACAGAACAAGTTAGCATGCTTTGTTAGAACCAGTACAAAAATTCCTGGCGCCGCGGGTGGAAAAGTGCATATTAAGATTTAATTAAGATTTTATTAAGATCCACTTCCTGAACGGCTCGTTTTTTCAGAGAAAGGCTTACCTAAACAAAGTCACTGGGTTGTGCTTTTTCACGTTTTCTGGGTTGGTAGATACGCCGGGGACCCGATTATAGCACTTAAACACGGAAAAAGTCAGATTTTTATATATATATATATATGTATTAGGGGTGTGACGAGACCACTATCCGACGAGACATGAGATTGGGTTCACGAGACGAGATTTTTATAGTATTTTTAAGAAATCCTCAATAATGAAACGTATGAAGGGAAAATAGTCTTTTATTCAACTGAAAATCATAAAATGCAAAAATGTTGGTGCATTTGGAAATCAACTTGTAATGCATGTCATTTTACTTCTATTTTAATGAATTATTTGCAGTAAAACAACATGCAAACACTGCTAAATGTTTTGCCACAAAATCAACCAATTGTTTTCTGCCCTGTATAATTTCACATGAGAAATCTCACTGAACTTCTTTCTACAGATTGAACATAAATTAAACAATATAAATAAAATAAACATAAAAATAAAAAATTCAAATAACACTTTAAGTGTCACTTTAACTGCAGTACAAAGTTGACCATTTCCCAGTCACTATTGATTGTGTGGCTGTAACTGTGATAAAGCTCTGCGTACACCGAGAAGTCCAGCCGTCAGCAGTGATGGCGATGCTTTCTGCCTCTTTAGGGGTCGTTCACATATCGCGCCTAAAAAAGCGTGTAAAGCGCGGCCACATCGCTTCCTCCTTCTTTTGCGAGCGTTCGGGAGCTCGCGCTTCTGTAGCGTCTGTCGTTGCTATGCAACCATGAACTGTGCTCTCCACAACCATTGCTTGGTTCTTGTCACATGACAAGACATTCTGAAATGTTGAGATGTTTTCATCTCGCCGCGGCACAGGCGCGCCAGGAAAAAAACGAGCGCGCCGTACCATATGCGCGTCGCGACCGCGTCGCTTCTATTTTGCGAGAATGAAAATGCGCGCGATATGTGAACGGCCCATAAGAGTCTGTACAACCTTGGCCGAGGTGTACGGCATAGTTTTCTTACAATGTTTACACATTGTTTGTGTCTTGTGTGTTATTCTTGCGCCAAAAACCAAAATGTTTCCACACAAACGATTTGAAAGTGCCGGGGGCATCTTGAATAATAATTTCACCCTCACTCTGACAGAGACAACTTTTCACCTCGACGAGAAATCTCGTCACGTTTTAGTCTTGTGAGATCTCGTCACACCCCTAATATATATATATATATATATACATATATATATATATATATATATATATATTATTGTGATCATTAATGTCTTCCAGCGCAAAAATTTAGCATAATAGGAAATTTAAAGTAAAGCATCTGGTCACATTACAGTAATGAGAATCTGGTGTGCTTAATAATCAGGCAAATAATATCACAAAGTGAAAATACGACAAAATAAGTTTCTTTTTTTTGGTGAAATGAAATTACCTTGGCGTGTTCTCGACAGATTTCGTCTAATTAATTGGAGAGATTCCTGGGAAAATCTAGGCAGTCCGTATGCTGACATATGGATGCATTTAAAAACCATTGCATAGATGACCTATCTGAAGATGTTTCTAATACCTAATAACTCTATGTATATCTTTGCACAATACTTTAGCTATAATAGGGAGCTTGCTTTCTCAAGGTAACTTAAAAATAAAAATAAAAACTTTTGCCAAGTTCAAGATCACACAAAAAAAAATAAGCTGTGAAACTAATAATGCATGTCCTCTGTGGTTTCGATTTGTTTTTTGACAAATTTTGTTTTATGTTTCTTTTATGAACTTGAAATAAGATGCAATCCGTATCTTGCAAATTTAATCCACGCTGTGTTTCTGCACACAAGATTTATTACAGCTTCAGCTCCATATGGAAAACCATTAGACGTGCACTGGAGAACGCTCTAGTTTTGTTCCCACACATTTTTGAGTGCGACGTCTGCACTGGTCTGCGCAGGAGCAGCATCAGAAGTGTGCGGCTGCGCATGCATGCAAGGCAGTTTCCAGCCTGCAGACTCCAAGAAAGAAGGGATCATCTTATTCCTTTGTTTTCTGAGAGCTCCAGTTAATGGATCTCTATTTTAATGACTAGGTGTGCCTTACACACTGATTAAACCTGCGCCGGCTCATTGAACGCTCATATCACACACTATAAATGATACCCCTGTCCTCACGGTTACCTCCGCACATGTCCATTACCTGGATGAAAAACGAACACGCCTCCTTTCTTCGAGGAATGTTCATAATGAACGCTTCTGAAATGTTCGTGAATGGCCAGATCATCGTATTTACGCCTCGTTGGAGCTGAAATGGAGTCATCACTCTCTACTTGGCTTTATACAAATTTGGTCACAAATAACCTTCTCAAAGTTTAGCAGGTTCAGTGATAAACTGGAAATAAGCATTCAGATGCATGTGACAGGATCGGTGCAAGAACTCCCCCTGCTGTACAACAACAGTCAACGCCAACCAACCATGGGCATTCAGTCCAATATATTAGAACGCATGTTTCCTTTAATTGAACTGCTAAAGGAAAACCTTTTATTGCAGTTGTGTTCTATACAGCTGCTTTGAAACATGAAACGCTCTATATAAATTAAATTAAATCCTTTTATCCTCAATGTTTTCTTATTCTGCTAGACTCTTGGCTGAGTATTTAACTCATTTACAGCATTTTCTCCTCCAAGTCTAGGTTTGTACACAGATTTAACAAAAAACAAGCACTATATTTCATGACTTGCACGCTTGTGAGATGTCAGAACCAAAAAAAAAACTTGAACCATGTTTGATGCATGTTTATAATGACTTTGTGTAACTTATTTGGTGTCAGTAAGATTTTGTTGTTTTGTTGTTTAGAGAGAAGTCTCTTCTGCTCACCAAGGTTGCATTTATTTGATTAAAAAACAGTAAAAATATTTAAAATATTTATTATTATTATTATATAAATGTATATAATATTATTATTTATATTAATAATTAATAGTAATATTATTATTAATATCAAAATATTTAATTTAAAAGTATCTAATTATATTTCTAATTATTTGGTATATTGTAAGTACTCAACTGAACAAAATATATAACACTGGCCCAGTGGTTTTTGGATATTTTACTACATATTGCAGCTTTAATACTTTTACTCAAAAAGTTAAAAGTGATAGTACACTTATATTGTCAGAAAAGATTTCTATTTTCAATAAACGCTGTTCTTTTTATCCTGAATAAAGTATCACAGGTTGCAAAAAAATATAAAGCAGCACAACAGTTTCCAATAGTGATCATAAATCATCATATCAGAATGATTTCTGAAGGATCATGTGACACTGAAGACTGAAAGCTTTGATCACAGGAATAAATACTATTTTAAAGTATATTAAAATAGAAAACCCTATTTTCAAAATTGTAATAATATTTCACAATATTACCGTTTTTTTTTATCAAATAAATGCAGGCTTGTAAGACTTCTTTGAAAAAGCATTAAAAATAGTAATGTTTCCAAACTTTTATACTGTACAGTGTATACACCCGTATACACTCACCTAAAGGATTATTAGGAACACCTGTTCAATTTCTCATTAATACAATTATCTAATCAACCAATCACATGGCAGTTGCTTCAATGCATTTAGGGGTGTGGTCCTGGTCAAGACAATCTCCTGAACTCCAAACTGAATGTCAGAATGGGAAAGAAAGGTGATTTAAGCCATTTTGAGTGTGGCATGGTTGTTGGTGCCAGACGGGCCGGTCTGAGTATTTCACAATCTGCTCAGTTACTGGGATTTTCACGCACAACCATTTCTAGGGTTTACAAAGAATGGTGTGAAAAGGGAAAAACATCCAGTATGCTAGAGATGGTAGAGTCAGAATTTGGTGTAAACAGAATAAGAACTTGGATCCATCGTGCAGGCTGGTGGTGGTGGTGTAATGGTGTGGGGGACGTTTTTTTGGCACACTTTAGGTTCCTTAGTGCCAATTGGGCATCGTTTAAATGCCACGGCCTCCCTGAGCATCGTTTCTGACCATGTCCATCCCTTCATGACCACCATGTACCCATCCTCTGATGGCTACTTCCAGCAGGATAATGCACCGTGTCTCAAAGCTCGAATCATTTCAAACTGGTTTCTTGAATATGAGTTCACTGTACTAAAATGGCCCCCACAGTCACCAGATCTCAACCCATTAGAGCATCTTTGGGATGTGGTGGAACGGGAGCTTCGTGCCCTGGATGTGCATCCCACAAATCTCCATCAACTGCGAGATGCTATCCTATCAATATGGGCCAACATTTCTAAAGAATGCTTTCAGCACCTTGTTGAATCAATGCCACGTAGAATTCTGAAGGTGAAAGGGGGTCAAACACAGTATTAGTGTGGTGTTCCTAATAATCCTTTAGGTGAGTGTACATACATATGTAGCTATAAATATATATTACTGACCCCAAATATTAGTGTACTTAAAAATAATAATTCATGTTCCAAGGAAAAACAAAAGTCCCACGGGTTTGGAACAACAACGTCAAATTTCAGTTGTTTTCTCATAGTGCTCTGGTTTCTGTCTCACCAGGTTAGAGTCTCAGATGACGTCAGACATTCAGAGTGTCCTGCAGCTGCTCCAGAGGCAGACGTGTTTAGGCCCTCCGGCCTACAGCAGCCTCGCAGGCGCTCCGGAGAGCAAGAGACCGGCCATCAGAGTTCAGCCCGTCGCCAACCCACCGCCCCGCAGATCGCAGGTACACCTTCAGTACACAAACCTGCAAGACATTCCTCACGAAAAACATCTGAAGCTCAGTTGCCAACCCTTTAGATCTATTTATAAACTATTGCTCAATCATATTTTGAATGAGCATTTTCATTTTAGCTTAAAATTGAGTAACTTTATGTGCTTTTTCTTTGTTTTAAAATATTCCTATTTATCTTTAATTTTATTTCACTCATTGCCGTTTTAGTACATCAAACTAAACTTACATCGATTAGTTGCAAAGACGGCATTTCCAGCGTTTAGATTTTATTTAAGCTTTATGTAAATTGTTGAAAACCATTTCAATAGTTTAAATGAACAACACTGAACCCCACTAAACATCATGGGTCCGTCTTTACATACTTGAGGTCTACAAGTGCTTTCTTGACATGAATAATTTATTTTGGCAGGAACAAACATATTGCGTTGCATCTGAAGTATGCATTTGAATAATTTGCATTAAAAATATTACCTTCTATGTATAGTTTTAGACACTAAAAAAATGGCAAAATTGTATATTTTATGTCCTGATTCTGTAAGAGTGGATAAAATTGGTTCCCTTAAAGACTAGACATTTAAAGGATTAGTTCACTTATCATTTACTCACCCTCGTGTCATCCAAGATGTTTGTGCTTCTTTCTTCAGTCGAAAAGAAATGAAGAGGAAAACATTCCGGGATTTTTTCTCCATATAGTGACTTCAACAGGGTTCAAAGGGTCCAAATGTGAGTTTCAGTGCAGCTTCAAAGACTCTACATGATCCCAGACGAGGAATAAGAGTCTGATCTAGAGAAACCGTCGGACATTTTCTAAAAAAATATAAAAATGATATACTTTTTAACCACAAATGCTCGTCTTGCACTGCTCTGCGATGCGCCACACATCACGTAATCATGTTGGAAAGGTCACGCGTGATGTAGTACCGTGGTAGGGCGAAAAACTGCATCTCATTTTATCCGAAATCGTTATTTTACCTTTTTATTTTTTGGGAAAGGTCAGTTGACTTAATCTTACATTTACATTTATTCATTTGGCAGACGTAGACTTACAAGTGAGATGATTCATCATGAAGAGGCAAACAGACATAGGAAGTGCTCTCAATACAAGTTCAGAGGAACATAAGCTAGAATAGGGAGGCATTAGAGGACAGGATTGTTTTTTTTAAGATTTATTTTATGCAAAATAAAAAGTCTTTTGAATGTTGCCAGGGATTCTGCATTCCTGATGAAGGTAGGGAGATCATTCCAGCAGCAAGGAACAGTGAACGAGAAGGTTCTGGAGAGGCGTGACGTGGGCTCTTTTGGGCTCGTTGAAGACGAGCAGTGTTCTGGATCACCGGACTTTGCATGTTGGATCGGTACTTCCGCCTACGTCACGTGTGACCTTTCCAACATGATTACGTGATGTGTGGCGCATCGCAGAGCAGTGCAAGATGAGCATTTGTGGTTGAAACGTATATAATTTTTTTTTTTTTTATAAAATGACCGATTGTTTCTCTAGATAAGACTCATTCCTACTACTTCTTATTCATTGAACCCTGTTGAAGTCACTATATGGAGAAAAATCCTGGAAGGTTTTCTCGAAAACCTTATTTTCGACTGAGGAAAGAAAGACACGAACATCTTAGACGACATGAGGGCGAGTGAATTATCAGTAAATTTTAACTCAGAAGTGAACGAATCCTTTAATTTCAATAATGCAATACTGAAAAACACTGAAAACATACCCAGAAGTTGCTATAAATTCCTCTTTTTACAGGAATTTTTGGCCATGGCAAACATCCATCCAAACCCCAAAGACTCTCCGTCAGGTCTGTCCACACACGACTCCTCTGCCATGTACAGTTTCATAAACAGCCAGACTCTTCCTCTGTCACGGCAGCATTCAAAATCCCTGCTTCCAGTCCAGCTCTCTTCCCCCCCAGATGCGCCAGGACCTCCGGATCTCCCCAGACCGCCGTCTGATCCAGGACGGCTGAAGGAACAGCACTGACTCTCGTCTACAGGACGTCTCAGCTCTTCCACTGGAAGAATAAAGGACATTTTAAAAAAGGCACTGGCCAAAACTTTCATACTAATGCAAGATTCTCCACTGGCATTCGCCTGTACATTCGCTTCCTCTGTGATGTCACTTCCTTCTCCTGCGTTACACTCCTTGATGCCGTCGAGGAAGATTTCGAACGGACAGCACTTCCATTTTCAGGAAGTAAATCTATCATAGACAGAGGTGAAACTTGTCTTTCTTTACTCTGCTCTGCACACTTTTACACCGGTGTAAGACTCAGGATATCGATGGCAGTTAATATCGTAGCGTCTGGCAGAATTTCTTCCTTGTTTTATCATTATCAAATTCTAAATGATAATAATGACATTTTACACTTCCATTTGCAGGACTCTGTGGAATTACATGCAGTGTGGTCCACTAGTGAAAATTATTACCAAAAAAAAAAAAAAAATTGTTTTTGTATTATTTTCTAATTTAGTACAGCATTTTTCCATTAGAATTAAACAGTATGTTATACAAAATATTTGGGGCAAAAAAAATAAATAATGCAAACATGTCAAACTGTAACAGACATAATAATAATATTATTTTTAGAACATAAATATATATTTAGATAAATTATATTGGTAACACTTAACAATAAGGTTTTATTTGTTTTTAGTATGGCTAAGAAAACAAGTAAACCGTTCCCTCGATTTACTAAAATAGTAAATTGTCCGCACTCTTTACTATTTTTTAATGTCTAAAGCATTTATTAATCTTTACACATTAAAATCTGCAGCTGTTACTATTATTTAAAGCACCTGAGATAATAAACAGCATTTTTATTAACTAACAAAGGTTCATAAACACCGTAACAAATGTTTTGCTCATTGTTAGTTAACATTAGTTAATCCATTAACTAATGAGACCTTCTTGAAAAGTGTTACCGTTATATTATCAGTATAACAATTTGAGTGAAACGTTAAATGGCAGCACAAATATAAAAAAAATTGAATTTTTATTCACTTATTAATTCAATGCATTACAATGTAAAATCATTTTACATCAGATAATTTTTAAATTGAAAAGTTAAAGATTTTCAATGTGCTCGTTTGGACCGCACTGCAACAAAATGATTTATTTTTCTGTAAATGGAATTTTTAAGTAGCTGTCATGTACATACATTATACCCCTCTATTAAAGGAAAAGAGACCCATGGCTGAAGGTTTTACCCATTGCATGTTTACTGCAACATATTGGGAAGCAGGTGTATGTCGGCATGTTCCAGAGCGCACCCCTCTCTAATCAACTCTGTTTATTTGCACATGGTCATGCTAGCTTGAACCAAACTCTGCACCGCATAAAACAACTACACTGATCAGCCTCTTTGCAAGCACTGGCGTACGAGACGGCCTCGTATGTGGGGTTATGAGCTGATGAGATTCTGCTTGGGTTTGCTTATTTACGACTGTTTCTGCATTGGCAAACAAGTCACGTTTTAAGGTTGCTGGAAAACCCATGCATTCCTGACAAAGTTACATTTTAAAGCAGCAAAATTGTATTTCCACTGGAATCATAACTGTGGGAAGGAATGAATCATAAGCTGTGTTTCCATTCAAATTTGCAGATTTAACTTTGAATCATAAAACATCGAAAGCAGCATTTGTGTCCAAGAGAACAAATAGTGGGAAAGTGGTGGAAAATATCTGTAATAAAAATGGAAAATGCTGCAATCGGGCTCTATTTTCCTCCATCAAATGACTTGCATCTCTTTGAGCGCAGACTGAACGCAATAAACCTCTTGCTTTTGGATGTTGGTGTTTGGGAACACATTTAAGACGCTTCTGGAAGGTCATTATACCAAATCATTCTGATGACATTTTTTTTGCGCTTTGAGGGATTTGTTTGGCAAAAGTGTTTCGATTGTATTTTATGCACGTCTTTTTATTGGATAAAAAAAAATCATCCATCTGAATTGAGCATTTCGCCGTTTTTTTTTTTTTTTTATGCGATATCCCAAAATAGGTGGATGGAAGCATAGCTATCACTCAAAAGTTAAATGCTGATTCATGCGCAAAAGTGACGGAGCAGGATACTCACTGATTGAAAAAAGGCAACATTTGTCGAGCACTATATCATCCAAACAAATGCACGGAAAATATCGTAGCGGAGCACAAATACAACAAACGTTCATGTATGATGTCACTGCTGGTACGGTTTTGCAGTACGCCACTGTTTGCAAAGCACATGTAAGTTTAATATGTAGCTATGAATATATATATGCGTAATAGAAAATGTACATTTATCAACTACAAACATTAAAAGCTACAATCATGTTAGCTTAGAGTCACTGGAAATTTAAATCTTCTTACAACAAAATCACTTTGTTTTCCAAATATTTAGTCTAGAGTTGCTTCTGTCACCAATTCTGTTAGCAATAATGATAAAACAAAGGGGCTGCGTCCAAAATCGCATACTTTTCTAGTATATAGTATGCAAAACCTGTATGTGACAAAAGTATGCGCGAATTCACGGTACTCATAAAAGAGTATAAGTACCTGGATGACCTACTACTTCCAGTGAGGTTCTGCAGACGTAGGCTAGTAAGAGCTGTGCGTCTCCAAACTCCCACACTGGAGACCCATGGTTCAAGTCCCGTTCGGATCAAGTAGAAACTGTTACATTTGGTGCCGTGACCCAGAAGGGAGTGAGTTTAAGGGTGTGAGTGTAACTGTCATTGAATAGTAAGAGCTTTGCATGTAAACCTCACTTCTCTGAACTCAAGAGGCGGTCTGGACTAGGTCAAGTAGAACCAGTTACATTTGTTGCCGTGACCCGAATGGGAGTGAGGTTTAAGGAGGTGAGTGTAACGGTCTTAGGCTAGTAAGAGCTGTGCATGTAAACCTCACTTGCCTGAACTCAAGAGGTGGTCTTTAGCCTTCTTGTTAGAGCACCCATCTCCCACGCCGGAGACCACGGTTTGAGTCTCGCTTGGACTAGGTCAAGTAGAACCAGTTACATTTGGTGCCGTGACCCGGATGGGAGTGAGGTTCAAGGGGGTGAGTGTAAGACCTGTGATCTCAAGAGGCGCTTGACTGATGCTAGAAGCTGCGATCTTTAGCCTCCTTGTTAGAGCAACCGACTCCCATGCCAGTGGACCTGGGTTCGAGTCCCCTCCATAGAGCGGGCAGTTCAAACCGGAGGAGCTACAGTGGTGGTGATGTACGGGAATGGGAATGAGTGTAACAGACATAGGCTAGTAAGAGCTGTGTGTGTAAACCTCACTCCCCTGATCTCAAGAGGCAATGTTTAGCTTCCTTCTTAGAGTGCCCATCTCACACACCGTAGACCACAGTTCGAGACCCGCTTGGAGCAGGTCAATTAGAACTGGTTACATTTGGTGACATGACCTGGCTGGGAGTGAGGTTTAAGGGCGTGAGTGTAACGGTCTTAGGCTAGTAAGAGCTGTGCATGTAAACCTCACTTGCCTGAACTCAAGAGGTGGTCTTTAGCCTTCTTGTTAGAGCACCCATCTCCCACGCCGGAGACCACGGTTTGAGTCTCGCTTGGACTAGGTCAAGTAGAACCAGTTACATTTGGTGCCGTGACCCGGATGGGAGTGAGGTTCAAGGGGGTGAGTGTAAGACCTGTGATCTCAAGAGGCGCTTGACTGATGCTAGAAGCTGCGATCTTTAGCCTCCTTGTTAGAGCAACCGACTCCCATGCCAGTGGACCTGGGTTCGAGTCCCCTCCATAGAGCGGGCAGTTCAAACCGGAGGAGCTACAGTGGTGGTGATGTACGGGAATGGGAGGGAGGTTTAGGGGGTGAGTGTAACAGACATAGGCTAGTAAGAGCTGTGTGTGTAAACCTCACTTCCCTGATCTCAAGAGGCAGTGTTTAGCTTCCTTCTTAGAGTGCCCATCTCACACACCGGAGACCACAGTTCGAGACCCGCTTGGAGCAGGTCAAGTAGAACTGGTTACATTTGGTGCCGTGACCCGGATGGGAGTGAGGTTCAAGGGGGTGAGTGTAAGACCTGTGATCTCAAGAGGCGCTTGACTGATGCTAGAAGCTGCGATCTTTAGCCTCCTTGTTAGAGCACCCGACTCCCATGCCAGTGGACCTGGGTTTGAGTCCCCTCCTTAGAGTGGACAGTTCAAACCGGAGGTGATACGGTGGTGGTGCCGTACGGTAATGGGAGTGAGGTTTAGGGGGTGAGTGACATAGTCAGACTTGTTTAAAGCACCCGACTGGGTTCGAGTCCCGCTTAGAGTGGGCGGTTTGAACAGGAGGGGTTACATTGATGCTGATAACGCTAAGGTCGCGGGTTCGATCCCCATATGGGCCACCACTATAGCCACATCGGTTCGAACCACCCGCTCCAACCTAAGCCAATCCTCATGGGAGTCAGGCACTCTGGGAGGTCACATGATACTGACAACATGGCGAATGTACGTCCGGAATGTAGTAATGCTATATGGAACATACTTTGTTGTCATGATATCCTTACTTAATCAAAAGAAGTACCTGCTCAAGAGAATATGCGATTTGGGACACAGCCTGGATCTTTACACTCATGTTTCTGGTCAGAGGACTGATCTATGTTGCAAAGATTGTAATATTCAATGTCTAACGTCATAATTTGAGGGGGAATATTTTTGCATCCGTTTCTCTTTCTGTAATGTTAGTTTGTACCTTAAAAATATGTATTTTTACCCACTGGAGTTTTTTTTTATGTGCAATAAACGCTTTCTTAAATTACTTTTTCAATTTCTATCAAGACTTTGAAGGTTGATTTGAAAGTTGCAGCTTTGATTTGAGCTATTTGACTTATGTTTATTTTTATATGTGACTGTAAAACACTGTACTTTGGATTAAAAGCAAACAATGGTCAGTTTCATCTGGAAAACTGCAGAGCAGCATGTAAAATTATGAATCACACCCAAACAAATGTCAACTCTGCTCTGAATCTCACTGGAATATGCTTTCATTTCTGCATAAAGGGATATCTGCACTTTATTTCAAAATTAAAGACTCCATGCCCTTACAATACATGTTACCAACCTCTGCATGAGTGTGAATGTGTTTCGAGCGTTGGTAGATTCTTTGTGTGAGTGTGTAGGTGTCTGTCTATTTTTTTGTATGTGGCATGAGTCCCAAGCATAATAATCATATATCGGAGGCTGCCAGAAACAGAGGTGGCTTTTTTCATTTTTATTTGGGCAGATATTTAAGACAATTAATAACACTGCAAACGTTTGCACGTACACACTTCCACTTTTTATCCCAGCGTTTCACTTGGACTGACTTGTTTTTTTGTTTTGTTTTTTATAGTTTGTCCACCACAATACTCTACAGGTGTTTCGAATGTGTCTGTTATTTAAAGATTTATTATATATATATATATATATATATTTGAAGCATTTGCTTTAGGCAATTTTGACTTACTGTACTGTATAAAAAGTATATAAATAAAAGGAACGCATATCAGTTTTGTGCTTGTTCTTGTGGTTGTTTGTTGGGTCAAAATGTATTTTTTAAGAGAGAAGAAGTGAAATATAAAATTAGTACAGATGAGTACAGGGCTACTCATGATAACTATGACTGTAATAGAGTATTACTCTCGTAGCACATACTAAATTAAATATTTTATTTCCATGCATTTATAAGTAATGAGCGTGATACAGTCAGCCAGTCACTAGTGCAAAGAAAAGGATAGTATACCATAATTATTAATATTTAGAATTGGCTTTAAGTTTTATATTTCTACTTGAAGTTTTAGTAATTTTATCTTTTCCAAAAGAAAAAAATATATTATACCATTATTGTTAATATTTAGAATTGGCTTGTAATTTTATATTTCTAGTTTAAGTTTTAGCAGTTAAAAAAAAGTTATTATATCATTATTATTAATATTTAGAATTGGTTTTTAGTTTTATATTTCTAGTTGAAGTTTAGTAGTTTAAAAAAAGATATTATATCATTATTATTATTAATATTTAGAATTGGCTAGTAATTTTATATTCCTAGTTTAAGTTTTAGTAGTTTAAAAAAAAAAGATATTATATCATTATTATTATTCATATTTAGAATTGGCTTGTAATTTTATATTCCTAGTTTAAGTTTTAGTAGTTTAAAAAAAAGATATTATATCATTATTATTATTAATATTTAGAATTGGCTTTTAGTTTCATATTTTTAGTTGAAGTTTTAGTTATGTTATTTTTTCCAAAAAAAAAAAAAAAGATATTATACCATTATTAATAATATTTAGAATTGGCTTGTAATTTTATATTTCTAATTTAAGTTTTTGTAGTTTTTAAAAAAATATATTATATCATTATTATTAATATTTAGAATTAACTAATTTTTTATATTTATGGTTCAAGTGTTAGTAATTTTGTTATGCGCAAAAAAGATATACCATTATTAAATTTTAGAATTTTTTAAATTTTTAAGTTCAAGTGTTAGTCATTTTGTTATGCATATATATATATATATATATATATATATATATATATATATATATATATATATATATATATATATATATATATATATATAAAGGTTACTTTTATTTTTATCAAATAGCAAAGTTTTAGGCTAGTAATTTTATGTGCAAAAATTGATATTATTAATATATAGAATTAGCATTTATTTTTATAGTTTATAAGTTTTAGTCATTTTATTGTGCTTTTCTCATTATTCATTTTTTGTCATTTAAAATTTATTTTACAACATATTTCAGTCTTT